>OZ019982.1:2033635-2038635 GCA_963970395.1 Ephialtes manifestator | reverse complement strand
CAGACACAGACACAGACGCAGACACAGACACAGACACAGACACAGACACAGACACAGACACAGACACAGACACAGACACAGACACAGACACAGACACAGACACAGACACAGACACAGACACAGACACAGACACAGACACAGACACAGACACAGACACACACAGACACAGACACAGACACAGACACAGACTCAGACACAGACACAGACACAGACACAGACACAGACACAGACACAGACACAGACACAGACACAGACACAGACACAGACACAGACACAGACACAGACACAGACACAGACACAGACACAGACACAGACACAGACACAGACACAGACACAGACACAGACACAGACACAGACACACACACAGACACAGACACAGACACACACACAGACACAGACACAGACACAGACACAGACACAGACACAGACACAGACACAGACACAGACACAGACACAGACACAGACACAGACACAGACACAGACACAGACACAGACACAGACACAGACACAGACACAGACACAGACACAGACACAGACACAGACACAGACACAGACACAGACACAGACACAGACACAGACACAGACACAGACACAGACACAGACACAGACACAGACACAGACACAGACACAGACACAGACACAGACACAGACACAGACACAGACACAGACACAGACACAGACACAGACACAGACATAGACACAGACACAGACACAGACACAGGCACAGGCACAGGTACAGGCACAGGCTCAAGCACAAGCTCAGACACAGACACAGACACAGACACAGACACAGACACAGACACAGACACATACACAGACACAGACACAGACACAGACACAGACACAGACACAGACACAGACACAGACACAGACACAGACACAGACACAGACACAGACACAGACAGAGACACAGACAGACACAGACACAGACACAGACACAGACACAGACGCAGACACAGACACAGACACAGACACAGACACAGACACAGACACAGACACAGACACAGACACAGACACAGACACAGACACAGACACAGACACAGACACAGACACAGACACAGACACAGACACAGACACAGACACAGACACAGACACAGACACAGACACAGACACCGACACAGACACAGACACAGACACAGGCACAGACACAGGCACATGCACAGGCACAGGCACAGGCATAGGCACAGGCACAGGCACAGGCACAGGCACAGTCACAGGCACAGGCACAGGCACACGCACAGGCACAGGCACAGGCACAGGCACAGGCACAGGCACCGGCACAGGCACAGGCACAGGCACAGGCACAGGCACAGGCACAGGCACAGGCACAGGCACAGGCACAGGCACAGGCACAGGCACAGGCACAGGCACAGGCACAGGCACAGGCACAGGCACAGGCACAGGCACAGGCACAGGCACAGGCACAGGCATAGGCACAGGCACAGGCACAGGCACAGGCACAGGCAAAGGCACAGGCACAGGCACAGGCACAGGCACAGACACAGACACAGACACAGACACAGACACAGACACAGACACAGACACAGACACAGACACAGACACAGACACAGACACAGACACAGACACAGACACAGACACAGACACAGACACAGACACAGACACAGACACAGACACAGACACAGACACACACAGACACAGACACAGACACAGACACAGACACAGACACAGACACAGACACAGACACAGACACAGACACAGACACAGACACAGACACAGACACAGACACAGACACAGACACAGACACAGACACAGACACAGACACAGACACAGACACAGACACAGACACAGACACAGACAAAGACACAGACACAGACACAGACACAGACACAGACACAGACACAGACACAGACACAGACACAGACACAGACACAGACACAGACACAGACACAGACACAGACACAGACACAGACACAGACACAGACACAGACACAGACACAGACACAGACACAGACACAGACACAGACACAGACACAGACACAGACACAGACACAGACACAGACACAGACACAGACACAGACACAGACACAGACACAGACACAGACACAGACACAGACACAGACACAGACACAGACACAGACACAGGCACAGGCACAGGCACAGGCACAGGCACAGGCACAGGCACAGGCACAGGCACAGGCACAGGCACAGGCTCAAGCACAGGCACAGACACAGACTCAGACACAGACACAGACACAGACACAGACACAGACACAGACACAGACACAGACACAGACACAGACACAGACACTGACACAGACACAGACACAGACACAGACACAGACGCAGACACAGACACAGACATAGACACAGACACAGACACAGACACAGACACAGACACAGACACAGACACAGACACAGACACAGACACAGACACAGACACAGACACAGACACAGACACAGACACACACAGACACAGACACAGACACAGACACAGACTCAGACACAGACACAGACACAGACACAGACACAGACACAGACACAGACACAGACACAGACACAGACACAGACACAGACACAGACACAGACACAGACACAGACACAGACACAGACACAGACACAGACACAGACACAGACACAGACACAGACACAGACACAGACACAGACACAGACACACACACAGACACAGACACAGACACAGACACAGACACAGACACAGACACAGACACAGACACAGACACAGACACAGACACAGACACAGACACAGACACAGACACAGACACAGACACAGACACAGACACAGACACAGACACAGACACAGACACAGACACAGACACAGACACAGACACAGACACAGACACAGACACAGACACAGACACAGACACAGACACAGACACAGACACAGACACAGACACAGACACAGACACAGACACAGACACAGACACAGACACAGACACAGACACAGACACAGACACAGACACAGACACAGACACAGACACAGACACAGACACAGACACAGACACAGACATAGACACAGACACAGACACAGGCACAGGCACAGGTACAGGCACAGGCACAGGCTCAAGCACAAGCTCAGACACAGACACAGACACAGACACAGACACAGACACAGACACAGACACAGACACAGACACAGACACAGACAAAGACACATACACAGACACAGACACAGACACAGACACAGACACAGACACAGACACAGACACAGACACAGACACAGACACAGACACAGACACAGACACAGACAGAGACACAGACAGACACAGACACAGACACAGACACAGACACAGACGCAGACACAGACACAGACACAGACACAGACACAGACACAGACACAGACACAGACACAGACACAGACACAGACACAGACACAGACACAGACACAGACACAGACACAGACACAGACACAGACACAGACACAGACACAGACACAGACACAGACACAGACACAGACACAGACACAGACACAGACACAGACACAGACACAGACACCGACACAGACACAGACACAGACACAGGCACAGACACAGGCACATGCACAGGCACAGGCACAGGCATAGGCACAGGCACAGGCACAGGCACAGGCACAGGCACAGTCACAGGCACAGGCACAGGCACAGGCACACGCACAGGCACAGGCACAGGCACAGGCACAGGCACCGGCACAGGCACAGGCACAGGCACAGGCACAGGCACAGGCACAGGCACAGGCACAGGCACAGGCACAGGCACAGGCACAGGCACAGGCACAGGCACAGGCACAGGCACAGGCACAGGCACAGGCACAGGCACAGGCACAGGCATAGGCACAGGCACAGGCACAGGCACAGGCACAGGCAAAGGCACAGGCACAGGCACAGGCACAGACACAGACACAGACACAGACACAGACACAGACACAGACACAGACACAGACACAGACACAGACACAGACACAGACACAGACACAGACACAGACACAGACACAGACACAGACACAGACACAGACACAGACACAGACACAGACACAGACACAGGCACAGGCACAGGCACAGGCACAGGCACAGGCACAGGCACAGGCACAGGCACAGGCACAGGCACAGGCACAGGCACAGGCACAGGCACAGGCACAGGCACAGGCACAGGCACAGGCTCAAGCACAGGCACAGAAACAGACTCAGACACAGACACAGACACAGACACAGACACAGACACAGACACAGACACAGACACAGACACAGACACAGACACAGACACTGACACAGACACAGACACAGACACAGACACAGACACAGACACAGACACAGACACAGACACAGACAGAGACACAGACAGACACAGACACAGACACAGACACAGACACAGACGCAGACACAGACACAGACACAGACACAGACACAGACACAGACACAGACACAGACACAGACACAGACACAGACACAGACACAGACACAGACACAGACACAGACACAGACACAGACACAGACACAGACACAGACACAGACACAGACACAGACACCGACACAGACACAGACACAGACACAGGCACAGACACAGGCACATGCACAGGCACAGGCACAGGCATAGGCACATGCACAGGCACAGGCACAGTCACAGGCACAGGCACAGGCACACGCACAGGCACAGGCACAGGCACAGGCACAGGCACAGGCACCGGCACAGGCACAGGCACAGGCACAGGCACAGGCACAGGCACAGGCACAGGCACAGGCACAGGCACAGGCACAGGCACAGGCACAGGCACAGGCACAGGCACAGGCACAGGCACAGGCACAGGCACAGGCACAGGCACAGGCACAGGCACAGGCACAGGCACAGGCATAGGCACAGGCACAGGCACAGGCATAGGCACAGGCAAAGGCACAGGCACAGGCACAGGCACAGGCACAGACACAGACACAGACACAGACACAGACACAGACACAGACACAGACACAGACACAGACACAGACACAGACACAGACACAGACACAGACACAGACACAGACACAGACACAGACACAGACACAGACACAGACACA
>OZ019982.1:1993635-1998635 GCA_963970395.1 Ephialtes manifestator | reverse complement strand
GACACAGACACAGACACAGACACAGACACAGACACAGACACAGCCACAGGCGCAGGCACAGGCACAGGCACAGGCACAGGCACAGGCACAGGCACAGGCACAGGCACAGGCACAGGCACAGGCACAGGCACAGGCACAGGCACAGGCACAGGCACAGGCACAGGCACATACACAGGCACAGGCACATACACAGGCACAGGTACAGGCACAGGCACAGGCACAGGCACAGGCACAGGCACAGGCACAGGCACAGGCACAGGCACAGGCACAGGCACAGGCACAGGCACAGGCACAGGCACAGGCACAGGCACAGGCACAGGCACAGGCACAGGCACAGGCACAGGCACAGGCACAGGCACAGGCACAGGCACAGGCACAGGCACAGGCACAGGCACAGGCACAGGCACAGGCACAGGCACAGGCACAGGCACAGGCACAGGCTCAAGCACAAGCACAGACACAGGCACAGACACAGACACAGACACAGACACAGACACAGACACAGACACAGACACAGACACAGACACAGACACAGACACAGACACAGACACAGACACAGACACAGACACACACAGACACAGACACAGACACAGACACAGACACAGACACAGACACAGACACAGACACAGATACAGACACAGACACAGACACAGACACAGACACAGACACAGACACAGACACAGACACAGACACAGACACAGACACAGACACAGACACAGACACAGACACAGACACAGGCACAGGCACAGGGTCAAGCACAAGCACAGACACAGACACAGACACAGACACAGACACAGACACAGACACAGACACAGACACAGACACAGACACAGACACAGACACAGACACAGACACAGACACAGACACAGACACAGACACAGACACAGACACAGACACAGAAACAGACAAAGACACAGACACAGACACAGACACAGACACAGACACAGACACAGACACAGACACAGACACAGACATAGACACAGACACAGACACAGACACAGACACAGACACAGACACAGACACAGACACAGACACAGACACAGACACAGACACAGGCACAGGCACAGGCACAGGCACAGGCTCAAGCACAAGCTCAGACACAGACACAGACACAGACACAGACACAGACACAGACACAGACACAGACACAGACACAGACACAGACACAGACACAGACACAGACACAGACAAAGACACAGACACAGACACAGACACAGACACAGACACAGACACAGACACAGACACAGACACAGACACAGACACAGACACAGACACAGACACAGACACAGACACAGACACAGACACAGACACAGACACAGACACAGACACAGACACAGACACAGACACAGACACAGACACAGACACAGACACAGACACAGACACAGACACAGGCACAGGCACAGGCACAGGCACAGGCACAGGCACAGGCACAGGCACAGGCACAGGCGCAGGCACAGGCACAGGCACAGGCACAGGCACAGGCACAGGCACAGGCACAGGCACAGGCACAGGCACAGGCACAGGCTCAAGCACAGGCACAGACACAGACTCAGACACAGACACAGACACAGACACAGACACAGACACAGACATAGACACAGACACAGACACAGACACAGACACAGACACAGACACAGACACAGACACAGACACAGACACAGACACAGACACAGACACAGACACAGACACAGACACAGACACAGACACAGACACAGACACAGACACAGACACAGACACAGACACAGACACAGACACAGACACAGACACAGACACAGACACAGACACAGACACAGACACAGACACAGACAAAGACACAGACACAGACACAGACACAGACACAGACACAGACACAGACACAGACACAGACACAGACACAGACACAGACACAGACACAGACACAGACACAGACACAGACACAGACACAGACACAGACACAGACACAGACACAGACACAGACACAGACACAGACACAGACACAGACACAGACACAGACACAGACACAGACACAGACACAGACACAGACACAGACACAGACACTGACACAGACACAGACACAGACACAGACACAGACACAGGCACAGGCACAGGCACAGGCACAGGCACAGGCACAGGCACAGGCACAGGCACAGGCACAGGCACAGGCACAGGCACAGGCACAGGCACAGGCACAGGCACAGGCACAGGCTCAAGCACAGGCACAGACACAGACTCAGACACAGACACAGACACAGACACAGACACAGACACAGACACAGACACAGACACAGACACAGACACTGACACAGACACAGACACAGACACAGACACAGACACAGACACAGACACAGACACAGACACAGACACAGACACAGACACAGACACAGACACAGACACAGACACAGACACAGACACAGACACAGACACAGACACAGACACAGACACAGACACAGACACAGACACAGACACAGACACAGACACAGACACAGACACAGACACAGACACAGACACAGACACAGACACAGACACAGACACAGACACAGACACAGACACAGACACAGACACAGACACAGACACAGACACAGAAACAGACAAAGACACAGACACAGACACAGACACAGACACAGACACAGACACAGACACAGACACAGACACAGACACAGACACAGACACAGACACAGACACAGACACAGACACAGACACAGACACAGACACAGACACAGACACAGGCACAGGCACAGGCACAGGCACAGGCTCAAGCACAAGCTCAGACACAGACACAGACACAGACACAGACACAGACACAGACACAGACACAGACACAGACACAGACACAGACACAGACACAGACACAGACAAAGACACAGACACAGACACAGACACAGACACAGACACAGACACAGACACAGACACAGACACAGACACAGACACAGACACAGACACAGACACAGACACAGACACAGACACAGACACAGACACAGACACAGACACAGACACAGACACAGACACAGACACAGACACAGACACAGACACAGACACAGACACAGACACAGACACAGGCACAGGCACAGGCACAGGCACAGGCACAGGCACAGGCACAGGCACAGGCACAGGCGCAGGCACAGGCACAGGCGCACAGGCACAGGCACAGGCACAGGCACAGGCACAGGCACAGGCACAGGCTCAAGCACAGGCACAGACACAGACTCAGACACAGACACAGACACAGACACAGACACAGACACAGACATAGACACAGACACAGACACAGACACAGACACAGACACAGACACAGACACTGACACAGACACAGACACAGACACAGACACAGACACAGACACAGACACAGACACAGACACAGACACAGACACAGACACAGACACAGACACAGACACAGACACAGACACAGACACAGACACAGACACAGACACAGACACAGACACAGACACAGACACAGACACAGACACAGACACAGACACAGACACAGACAAAGACACAGACACAGACACAGACACAGACACAGACACAGACACAGACACAGACACAGACACAGACACAGACACAGACACAGACACAGACACAGACACAGACACAGACACAGACACAGACACAGACACAGACACAGAGACAGAGACAGACACAGACACAGACACAGACACAGACACAGACACAGACACAGACACAGACACAGACACAGACACAGACACAGACACAGACACAGACACAGACACAGACACTGACACAGACACAGACACAGACACAGACACAGACACAGGCACAGGCACAGGCACAGGCACAGGCACAGGCACAGGCACAGGCACAGGCACAGGCACAGGCACAGGCACAGGCACAGGCACAGGCACAGGCACAGGCTCAAGCACAGGCACAGACACAGACTCAGACACAGACACAGACACAGACACAGACACAGACACAGACACAGACACAGACACAGACACAGACACTGACACAGACACAGACACAGACACAGACACAGACACAGACACAGACACAGACACAGACACAGACACAGACACAGACACAGACACAGACACAGACACAGACACAGACACAGACACAGACACAGACACAGACACAGACACAGACACAGACACAGACACAGACACAGACACAGACACAGACACAGACACAGACACAGACACAGACACAGACACAGACACAGACACAGACACAGACACAGACACAGACACAGACACAGACACAGACACAGACACAGACACAGACACAGACACAGACACAGACACAGACACAGACACAGACACAGACACAGACACAGACACAGACACAGACACAGACACAGACACAGACACAGACACAGACACAGACACAGACACAGACACAGACACAGACACAGACACAGACACAGACACAGACACAGACACAGACACAGACACAGACACAGACACAGACACAGACACAGACACAGACACAGACACAGACACAGACACAGACACAGACACAGACACAGACACAGACACAGACACAGACACAGACACAGACACAGACACAGACACAGACACAGACCCAGACCCAGACACAGACACAGACACAGACACAGACACAGACACAGACACAGACACAGACACAGACACAGACACAGACACAGACACAGACACAGACACAGACACAGACACAGACACAGACACAGACACAGACACAGACACAGACACAGACACAGGCACAGGCACAGGGTCAAGCACAAGCACAGACACAGACACAGACACAGGCACAGACACAGACACAGACCCAGACACAGACACAGACACAGACACAGACACAGACACAGACACAGACACAGACACAGACACAGACACAGACACAGACACAGACACAGACACAGACACAGACACAGACACAGACACAGACACAGACACAGACACAGACACAGACACAGACACAGACACAGACACAGACACAGACACAGACACAGACACAGACACAGACACAGACACAGACACAGACACAGACACAGACACAGACACAGACACAGACACAGACACAGA
>OZ019982.1:1981135-1983635 GCA_963970395.1 Ephialtes manifestator | reverse complement strand
CACAGACACAGACACAGACACAGACACAGACACAGACACAGACACAGACACAGACACAGACACAGACACAGACACAGACACAGACACAGACACAGACACAGACACAGACACAGACACAGACACAGACACAGACACAGACACAGACACAGACACAGACACAGACACAGACACAGACACAGACACAGACACAGACACAGACACAGACACAGGGTCAAGCACAAGCACAGGCACAGGCACAAGCACAGGAACAGGCACAGGCTCAAGCACAAGCACAGGCACAGACACAGACACAGACACAGACACAGACACAGACACAGAAACAGACACAGACACAGACACAGACACAGACACAGACACAGACACAGACACAGACACAGACACAGACACAGACACAGACACAGACACAGACACAGACACAGACACAGGCACAGACACAGACACAGACACAGACACAGACACAGACACAGACACAGACACAGACACAGACACAGACACAGACACAGACACAGACACAGACACAGAAACAGACACAGACACAGACACAGACACAGACACAGACACAGACACAGACACAGACACAGACACAGACACAGACACAGACACAGACACAGACACAGACACAGACACAGGCACAGACACAGACACAGACACAGACACAGACACAGACACAGACACAGACACAGACACAGACACAGGCACAGGCACAGGCACAGGCACAGACACAGGCACAGGCACAGGCACAGGCACAGGCACAGGCACAGGCACAGGCACAGGCACAGGCACAGGCACAGGCACAGGCACAGGCACAGGCACAGGCACAGGCACAGGCACACGCACAGGCTCAAGCACAAGCACAGACACAGACACAGACACAGACACAGACACAGACACAGACACAGACACAGACACAGACACAGACACAGACACAGACATAGACACAGACACAGACACAGACACAGACACAGACACAGACACAGACACAGACACAGACACAGACACAGACACAGACACACACAGACACAGGCACAGACACAGACACAGACACAGACACAGACACAGACACAGACACAGACACAGACACAGACACAGACACAGACACAGACACAGACACAGACACAGACACAGACACAGACACAGACACAGACACAGACACAGACACAGACACAGACACAAGCACAGGCACGGGGTCAAGCACAAGCACAGACACAGACACAGACACAGCCACAGACACAGACACAGACACAGACACAGACACAGACACAGACACAGACACAGACACAGACACAGACACAGACACAGACACAGACACAGACACAGGCACAGGCACAGGCACAGGCACAGACACAGGCACAGGCACAGGCACAGGCACAGGCACAGGCACAGGCACAGGCACAGGCACAGGCACAGGCACAGGCACAGGCACAGGCACAGGCACAGGCACAGGCACAGGCACAGGCACACGCACAGGCACACGCACACGCACACGCACAGGCACAGGCACATGCACAGGCACAGGCTCAAGCACAGGCACAGACACAGACTCAGACACAGACACAGACACAGACACAGACACAGACACACGCACAGGCACAGGCACAGGCACAGACACAGACACAGACACAGACACAGAAACAGACACAGACACAGACACAGACACAGACACAGACACAGACACAGACACAGACACAGACACAGACACAGACACAGACACAGACACAGACACAGACACAGACACAGACACAGACACAGACACAGACACAGACACAGACACAGACACAGACACAGACACAGACACAGACACAGACACAGACACAGACACAGACACAGACACAGACACAGACACAGACACAGACACAGACACAGACACAGACACAGACACAGACACAGACACAGACACAGACACAGACACAGACACAGACACAGACACAGGCACAGACACAGACACAGACACAGACACAGACACAGACACAGACACAGACACAGACACAGACACAGACACAGACACAGACACAGACACAGACACAGACATAGACACAGACACAGACACAGACACAGGCACAGGCACAGGTACAGGCACAGGCTCAAGCACAAGCTCAGACACAGACACAGACACAGACACAGACACAGACACAGACACAGACACAGACACAGACAAAGACACATACACAGACACAGACACAGACACAGACACAGACACAGACACAGACACAGACACAGACACAGACACAGACACAGACACAGACACAGACACAGACACAGACAGAGACACAGACAGACACAGACACAGACACAGACACAGACACAGACGCAGACACAGACACACACACAGACACAGACACAGACACAGACACAGACACAGACACAGACACAGACACAGACACAGACACAGACACAGACACAGACACAGACACAGACACAGACACAGACACAGACACAGACACAGACACAGACACAGACACAGACACAGACACAGACACAGACACAGACACAGACACAGACA
>OZ019982.1:1968635-1971135 GCA_963970395.1 Ephialtes manifestator | reverse complement strand
GACACAGACACAGACACAGACACAGACACAGACACAGACACAGACACAGACACAGACACAGACACAGACACAGACACAGACACAGACACAGACACAGACACAGACACAGACACAGACACAGACACAGACACAGACACAGGAAACACAGGCACAGGCACAGGCAGGCACAGGCTCAAGCACAAGCTCAGACACAGACACAGACACAGACACAGACACAGACACAGACACAGACACAGACAAAGACACATACACAGACACAGACACAGACACAGACACAGACACAGACACAGACACAGACACAGACACAGACACAGACACAGACACAGACACAGATACAGACACAGACACAGACAGAGACACAGACAGACACAGACACAGACACAGACACAGACACAGACGCAGACACAGACACACACACAGACACAGACACAGACACAGACACAGACACAGACACAGACACAGACACAGACACAGACACAGACACAGACACAGACACAGACACAGACACAGACACAGACACAGACACAGACACAGACACAGACACAGACACAGACACAGACACAGACACAGACACAGACACCGACACAGACACAAACACAGACACAGGCACAGACACAGGCACATGCACAGGCACAGGCACAGGCATAGGCACAGGCACAGGCACAGGCACAGTCACAGGCACAGGCACAGGCACAGGCACACGCACAGGCACAGGCACCGGCACAGGCACAGGCACAGGCACAGGCACAGGCACAGGCACAGGCACAGGCACAGGCACAGGCACAGGCACAGGCACAGGCACAGGCACAGGCACAGGCACAGGCACAGGCACAGGCACAGGCACAGGCACAGGCACAGGCACAGGCACAGGCACAGGCACAGGCACAGGCACAGGCACAGGCACAGGCATAGGCACAGGCACAGGCACAGGCACAGGCACAGGCACAGCAAGACACAGACACAGACACAGACACAGACACAGACACAGACACAGACACAGGACACAGACACAGACACAGACACAGACACAGACACAGACACAGACACAGACACAGACACAGACACAGACACAGGCACAGGCACAGGCACAGGCACAGGCACAGGCACAGGCACAGGCACAGGCACAGGCACAGGCACAGGCACAGGCACAAGCACAGGCACAGGCACAGGCTCAAGCACAGGCACAGACACAGACTCAGACACAGACACAGACACAGACACAGACACAGACACAGACACAGACACAGACACAGACACAGACACAGACACAGACACAGACACAGACACAGACACTGACACTGACACAGACACAGACACAGACACAGACACAGACACAGACACAGACACAGACACAGACACAGACACAGACACAGACACAGACACAGACACAGACACAGACACAGACACAGACACAGACACAGACACAGACACAGACACAGACACAGACACAGACACAGACACAGACACAGACACAGACACAGACACAGACACAGACACAGACACAGACACAGACACAGACACAGACACAGACACAGACACAGACACAGACACAGACACAGACACAGACACAGACACAGACACAGACACAGACACAGACACAGACACAGACACAGACACAGACACAGACACAGACACAGGGTCAAGCACAAGCACAGGCACAGGCACAAGCACAGGAACAGGCACAGGCTCAAGCACAAGCACAGGCACAGACACAGACACAGACACAGACACAGACACAGACACAGAAACAGACACAGACACAGACACAGACACAGACACAGACACAGACACAGACACAGACACAGACACAGACACAGACACAGACACAGACACAGACACAGGCACAGACACAGACACAGACACAGACACAGACACAGACACAGACACAGACACAGACACAGACACAGACACAGACACAGACACAGACACAGACACAGACACAGAAACAGACACAGACACAGACACAGACACAGACACAGACACAGACACAGACACAGACACAGACACAGACACAGACACAGACACAGACACAGACACAGACACAGGCACAGACACAGACACAGACACAGACACAGACACAGACACAGACACAGACACAGACACAGACACAGACACAGACACAGGCACAGGCACAGGCACAGGCACAGACACAGGCACAGGCACAGGCACAGGCACAGGCACAGGCACAGGCACAGGCACAGGCACAGGCACAGGCACAGGCACAGGCACAGGCACAGGCACAGGCACAGGCACAGGCACAGGCACACGCACAGGCTCAAGCACAAGCACAGACACAGACACAGACACAGACACAGACACAGACACAGACACAGACACAGACACAGACACAGACACAGACACAGACACAGACATAGACACAGACACAGACACAGACACAGACACAGACACAGACACAGACACAGACACAGACACAGACACAGACACACACAGACACAGGCACAGACACAGACACAGACACAGACACAGACACAGACACAGA
>OZ019982.1:1961135-1963635 GCA_963970395.1 Ephialtes manifestator | reverse complement strand
GACACAGACACAGACACAGACACAGACACAGACACAGACACAGACACAGACACAGACACAGACACAGACACAGACACAGACACAGACACAGACACAGACACAGACACAGACACAGACACAGACACAGACACAGACACAGACACAGACACAGACACAGACACAGACACAGACACAGACACAGACACACACAGACACAGACACAGACACAGACACAGACACAGACACAGACACAGACACAGACACAGACACACACAGACACAGACACAGACACAGACACAGACACAGACACAGACACAGACACAGACACAGACACAGACACAGACACAGACACAGACACAGACACAGACACAGATACAGACACAGACACAGACACAGACACAGACACAGACACAGACACAGACACAGACACAGACACAGACACAGACAGAGACACAGGCACAGGCACAGGGTCAAGCACAAGCACAGACACAGACACAGACACAGACACAGACACAGACACAGACACAGACACAGACACAGACACAGACACAGACACAGACACAGACACAGACACAGACACAGACACAGACACAGACACAGACACAGACACAGACACAGACACAGACACAGACACAGACACAGAAACAGACAAAGACACAGACACAGACACAGACACAGACACAGACACAGACACAGACACAGACACAGACACAGACACAGACACAGACACAGACACAGACACAGACACAGACACAGACACAGACACAGACACAGACACAGACACAGACACAGGCACAGACACAGACACAGACACAGACACAGACACAGACACAGACACAGACACAGACACAGACACAGACACAGACACAGACACAGACACAGACACAGACACAGACACAGACACAGACACAGACACAGACACAGACACAGGCACAGGCACAGGCACAGGCACCGGCGCAGGCACAGGCACAGGCACAGGCACAGGCACAGGCTCAAGCACAGGCACAGACACAGACTCAGACACAGACACAGACACAGACACAGACACAGACACAGACACAGACACAGACACAGACACAGACACAGACACTGACACAGACACAGACACAGACACAGACACAGACACAGACACAGACACAGACACAGACACAGACACAGACACAGACACAGACACAGACACAGACACAGACACAGACACAGACACAGACACAGACACAGACACAGACACAGACACAGACACAGACACAGACACAGACACAGACACACACAGACACAGACACAGACACAGACACAGACACAGACACAGACACAGACACAGACACAGACACAGACACAGACACAGACACAGACACAGACACAGACACAGACACAGACACAGACACAGACACAGACACAGACACAGACACAGACACACACACAGACACAGACACAGACACAGACACAGACACAGACACAGACACAGACACAGACACAGACACAGACACAGACACAGACACAGACACAGACACAGACACAGACACAGACACAGACACAGACACAGACACAGACACAGACACAGACACAGACACAGACACAGACACAGACACAGACACAGACACAGACACAGACACAGACACAGACACAGACACAGACACAGACACAGACACAGACACAGACACAGACACAGACACAGACACAGACACAGACACAGACACAGACACAGACACAGACACAGACACAGACACAGACACAGACACAGACACAGACACAGACACAGACACAGACACAGACACAGACACAGACACAGGCACAGACACAGACACAGACACAGACACAGACACAGACACAGACACAGACACAGACACAGACACAGACACAGACACAGACACAGACACAGACACAGACACAGACACAGACATAGACACAGACACAGACACAGACACAGGCACAGGCACAGGTACAGGCACAGGCTCAAGCACAAGCTCAGACACAGACACAGACACAGACACAGACACAGACACAGACACAGACACAGACAAAGACACATACACAGACACAGACACAGACACAGACACAGACACAGACACAGACACAGACACAGACACAGACACAGACACAGACACAGACACAGACACAGACACAGACAGAGACACAGACAGACACAGACACAGACACAGACACAGACACAGACGCAGACACAGACACACACACAGACACAGACACAGACACAGACACAGACACAGACACAGACACAGACACAGACACAGACACAGACACAGACACAGACACAGACACAGACACAGACACAGACACAGACACAGACACAGACACAGACACAGACACAGACACAGACACAGACACAGACACAGACACAGACACAGACACAGACACAGACACCGACACAGACACAAACACAGACACAGGCACAGACACAGGCACATGCACAGGCACAGGCACAGGCATAGGCACAGGCACAGGCACAGGCACAGTCACAGGCACAGGCACAGGCACAGGCACACGCACAGGCACAGGCACCGGCACA
>OZ019982.1:1923635-1943635 GCA_963970395.1 Ephialtes manifestator | reverse complement strand
ACACAGACACAGACACAGCCACAGGCGCAGGCGCAGGCACAGGCACAGGCACAGGCACAGGCACAGGCACAGGCACATACACAGGCACAGGCACATACACAGGCACAGGTACACGCACAGGCACAGGCACAGGCACAGGCACAGGCACAGGCACAGGCACAGGCACAGGCACAGGCACAGGCACAGGCACAGGCACAGGCACAGGCACAGGCACAGGCACAGGCACAGGCACAGGCACAGGCACAGGCACAGGCACAGGCACAGGCACAGGCACAGGCACAGGCACAGGCACAGGCACAGGCACAGGCACAGGTACAGGCACAGGCACAGACACAGACACAGACACAGACACAGACACAGACACAGACACAGACACAGACACAGACACAGACACATACACAGACACAGACACAGACACAGCCACAGGCGCAGGCGCAGGCACAGGCACAGGCACAGGCACAGGCACAGGCACAGGCACATACACAGGCACAGGCACATACACAGGCACAGGTACACGCACAGGCACAGGCACAGGCACAGGCACAGGCACAGGCACAGGCACAGGCACAGGCACAGCACAGGCACAGGCACAGGCACAGGCACAGGCACAGCACAGGCACAGGCACAGGCACAGGCACAGGCACAGGCACAGGCACAGGCACAGGCACAGGCACAGGGCACAGGCACAGGCACAGGCACAGGCACAGGCACAGGCACAGGCACAGGCACAGGCACAGGCACAGGCACAGGCACAGGCACAGGCACAGGCACAGGCACAGGCACAGGCACAGGCACAGGCACAGGCACAGGCACAGGCACAGGCACAGGCACAGGCACAGGCACAGGCACAGGCACAGGCACAGGCACAGGCACAGGCACAGGCACAGGCACAGACACAGACACAGACACAGACACAGACACAGACACAGACACAGACACAGACACAGACACAGACACAGACACAGACACAGACACAGACACAGACACAGACACAGACACAGACACAGACACAGACACAGACACAGACACAGACACAGACACATACACAGACACAGACACAGACACAGCCACAGGCGCAGGCGCAGGCACAGGCACAGGCACAGGCACAGGCACAGGCACAGGCACATACACAGGCACAGGCACATACACAGGCACAGGCACAGGCACAGGCACAGGCACAGGCACAGGCACAGGCACAGGCACAGGCACAGGCACAGGCACAGGCACAGGCACAGGCACAGGCACAGGCACAGGCACAGGCACAGGCACAGGCACAGGAACAGGCACAGGCACAGGCTCAAGCACAAGCACAGACACAGACACAGACACAGACACAGACACAGACACAGACACAGACACAGACACAGACACAGACACAGACACAGACACAGACACAGACACAGACACAGACACAGACACAGACACAGACACAGACACAGACACAGACACAGACACAGACACAGACACAGACACAGACACAGACACAGACACAGACACAGACACAGACACAGACACAGACACACAGACACAGGCACAGACACAGACACAGACACAGACACAGACACAGACACAGACACAGACACAGACACAGACACAGACACAGACACAGACACAGACACAGACACTGACACAGACACAGACACAGACACAGACACAGACACAGACACAGACACAGACACAGACACAGACACAGACACAGACACAGACACAGACAGAGACACAGACAGACACAGACACAGACACAGACACAGACGCAGACACAGACACACACACAGCACACCAGACACAGACACAGACACAGACCAGACACAGACACAGACACAGACACAGACACAGACACAGACACAGACACAGACACAGACACAGACACAGACACAGACACAGACACAGACACAGACACAGACACAGACACCGACACAGACACCGACACAGCACCGACACAGACACAGACACAGCACAGACACAGGCACATGAACAGGCACAGGCACAGGCATAGGCACAGGCACAGGCACAGGCACAGGCACAGGCACAGGCACAGGCACAGGCACAGACACAGACACAGACACAGACACAGACACAGACACAGACACAGACACAGACACAGACACAGACACAGACACAGACACAGACACAGACACAGACACAGACACAGACACAGACACAGACACGACACAGACACAGACACAGACACAGACACAGACACAGACACAGGACACAGGCACAGGCACAGGCACAGGCACAGGCACAGGCACAGGCACAGGCACAGGCACAGGCACAGGCACAGGCACAGGCACAGGCACAGGCACAGGCACAGCACAGGCACAGGCACAGGCACAGCACAGCACAGACACAGACACAGACACAGACACAGACACAGACACAGACACAGACACAGACACAGACACAGACACAGACACAGACACAGACACAGACACAGACACAGACACAGACACAGACACAGACACAGACACAGACACAGACACAGACACAGACACAGACACAGACACAGACACAGACACAGACACAGACACAGACACAGACACAGACACAGACACAGACACAGACACAGACACAGACACAGACACAGACACAGACACAGACACAGACACAGACACAGACACAGACACAGACACAGACACAGACACAGACACAGACACAGACACAGACACAGACACAGACACAGACACAGACACAGACACAGACACAGACACAGACACAGACACAGACACAGACACAGACACAGACACAGACACAGACACAGACACAGACACAGACACAGACACAGACACAGACACAGACACAGACACAGACACAGACACAGACACAGACACAGACACAGACACAGACACAGACACAGACACAGACACAGACACAGACACAGACACAGACACAGACACAGACACAGACACAGACACAGACACAGACACAGACACAGACACAGACACAGACACAGACACAGACACAGACACAGACACAGACACAGACACAGACACAGACACAGACACAGACACAGACACAGACACAGACACAGACACAGACACAGACACAGACACAGACACAGACACAGACACAGACACAGACACAGACACAGACACAGACACAGACACAGACACAGACACAGACACAGACACAGACACAGACACAGACACAGACACAGACACAGACACAGACACAGACACAGACACAGACACAGACACAGACACAGACACATAAACAGACACAGACACAGACACAGCCACAGGCGCAGGCGCAGGCACAGGCACAGCACAGGCACAGGCACAGGCACAGGCACAGGCACAGGCACAGGCACAGGCACAGGCACAGGCACAGGCACAGGCACATACACAGGCACAGGCACATACACAGGCACAGGTACAGGCACAGGCACAGGCACAGCACAGGCACAGGCACAGGCACAGGCACAGGCACAGGCACAGGCACAGCACAGGCACAGGCACAGGCACAGGCACAGGCACAGGCACAGGCACAGGCACAGGCACAGCACAGGCACAGGCACAGGCACAGGCACAGGCACAGGCACAGGCACAGGCACAGGCACAGGCACAGGCACAGGCACAGGCACAGGCACAGGCACAGGCACAGGCACAGGCACAGGCACAGGCACAGGCACAGGCACAGGCACAGGCACAGGCACAGGCACAGGCACAGGCACCACAGGCACAGGCACAGGCACAGGCACAGGCACAGGCACAGGCACAGGCACAGGCACAGGCACAGGCACAGGCACAGGCACAGGCACAGGCACAGGCACAGGCACAGGCACAGGCTTAAGCACAAGCACAGACACAGGCACAGACACAGACACAGACACAGACACAGACACAGACACAGACACAGACACAGACACAGACACAGACACAGACACAGACACAGACACAGACACAGACACAGACACAGACACAGAAACAGACAAAGACACAGACACAGACACAGACACAGACACAGACACAGACACAGACACAGACACAGACACAGACACAGACACAGACACAGACACAGACACAGACACAGACACAGACACAGACACAGACACAGACACAGACACAGACACAGACACAGACACAGGCACAGGCACAGGCACAGGCACAGGCTCAAGCTCAGACACAGACACAGACACAGACACAGACACAGACACAGACACAGACACAGACACAGACACAGACACAGACACAGACACAGACACAGACACAGACACAGACACAGACAAAGACACAGACACAGACACAGACACAGACACAGACACAGACACATACACAGACACAGACACAGACACAGACACAGACACAGACACAGACACAGACACAGACACAGACACAGACACAGACACAGACACAGGCACAGACACAGACACAGACACAGACACAGACACAGACACAGACACAGACACAGACACAGACACAGACACAGACACAGACACAGACACAGGCACAGGCACAGGCACAGGCACAGGCACAGGCACAGGCACAGGCACAGGCACAGGCACAGGCACAGGCACAGGCACAGGCACAGGCACAGACACAGACACAGACACAGACACAGACACAGACACAGACACAGACACAGACACAGACACAGACACAGACACAGACACAGACACAGACACAGACACAGACACAGACACAGACACAGACACAGACACAGACACAGACACTGACACAGACACAGACACAGACACAGACACAGACACAGACACAGACACAGACACAGACACAGACACAGACACAGACACAGACACAGACACAGACACAGACACAGACACAGACACAGACACAGACACAGACACAGACACAGACACAGACACAGACACAGACACAGACACAGACACAGACACAGACACAGACACAGACACAGACACAGACACAGACACAGACACAGACACAGACACAGACACAGACACAGACACAGGCACAGGGTCAAGCACAAGCACAGACACAGACACAGACACAGACACAGACACAGACACAGACACAGACACAGACACAGACACAGACACAGACACAGACACAGACACAGACACAGACACAGACACAGACACAGACACAGACACAGACACAGACACAGACACAGACACAGACACAGACACAGACACAGACACAGACACAGACACAGACACAGACACAGACACAGACACAGACACAGACACAGACACAGAAACAGACACAGACACAGACACAGACACAGACACAGACACAGACACAGACACAGACACAGACACAGACACAGACACAGACACAGACACAGACACAGACACATACACAGACACAGACACAGACACAGCCACAGGCGCAGGCGCAGGCACAGGCACAGGCACAGGCACAGGCACAGGCACAGGCACAGGCACATACACAGGCACAGGCACATACACAGGCACAGGTACACGCACAGGCACAGGCACAGGCACAGGCACAGGCACAGGCACAGGCACAGGCACAGGCACAGGCACAGGCACAGGCACAGGCACAGGCACAGGCACAGGCACAGGCACAGGCACAGGCACAGGCACAGGCACAGGCACAGGCACAGGCACAGGCACAGGCACAGGCACAGGCACAGGCACAGGCACAGGCACAGGCACAGGCACAGGCACAGGCACAGGCACAGGCACAGGTACAGGCACAGGCACAGGCACAGACACAGACACAGACACAGACACAGACACAGACACAGACACAGACACAGACACAGACACATACACAGACACAGACACAGACACAGCCACAGGCGCAGACGCAGGCACAGGCACAGGCACAGGCACAGGCACAGGCACAGGCACATACACAGGCACAGGCACATACACAGGCACAGGTACACGCACAGGCACAGGCACAGGCACAGGCACAGGCACAGGCACAGGCACAGGCACAGGCACAGGCACAGGCACAGGCACAGGCACAGGCACAGGCACAGGCACAGGCACAGGCACAGGCACAGGCACAGGCACAGGCACAGGCACAGGCACAGGCACAGGCACAGGCACAGGCACAGACACAGACACAGACACAGACACAGACACAGACACAGACACAGACACAGACACAGACACAGACACAGACACAGACACAGACACAGACACAGACACAGACACAGACACATACACAGACACAGACACAGACACAGCCACAGGCGCAGGCGCAGGCACAGGCACAGGCACAGGCACAGGCACAGGCACAGGCACAGGCACATACACAGGCACAGGCACATACACAGGCACAGGTACACGCACAGGCACAGGCACAGGCACAGGCACAGGCACAGGCACAGGCACAGGCACAGGCACAGGCACAGGCACAGGCACAGGCACAGGCACAGGCACAGGCACAGGCACAGGCACAGGCACAGGCACAGGCACAGGCACAGGCACAGGCACAGGCACAGGCACAGGCACAGGCACAGGCACAGGCACAGGCACAGGCACAGGCACAGGCACAGGCACAGGCACAGGCACAGGTACAGGCACAGGCACAGGCACAGACACAGACACAGACACAGACACAGACACAGACACAGACACAGACACAGACACAGACACATACACAGACACAGACACAGACACAGCCACAGGCGCAGACGCAGGCACAGGCACAGGCACAGGCACAGGCACAGGCACAGGCACATACACAGGCACAGGCACATACACAGGCACAGGTACACGCACAGGCACAGGCACAGGCACAGGCACAGGCACAGGCACAGGCACAGGCACAGGCACAGGCACAGGCACAGGCACAGGCACAGGCACAGGCACAGGCACAGGCACAGGCACAGGCACAGGCACAGGCACAGGCACAGGCACAGGCACAGGCACAGGCACAGGCACAGGCACAGGCACAGGGACAGGCACAGGCACAGGCACAGGCACAGGCACAGGCACAGGCACAGGCACAGGCACAGGCACAGGCACAGGCACAGGCACAGGCACAGGCACAGGCACAGGCACAGGCACAGGCACAGGCACAGGCACAGGCACAGGCACAGGCACAGGCACAGGCACAGGCACAGGCACAGGCACAGGCACAGACACAGACACAGACACAGACACAGAAACAGACACAGACACAGACACAGACACAGACACAGACACAGACACAGACACAGACACAGACACAGACACAGACACAGACACAGACACAGACACATACACAGACACAGACACAGACACAGCCACAGGCGCAGGCGCAGGCACAGGCACAGGCACAGGCACAGGCACAGGCACAGGCACATACACAGGCACAGGCACATACACAGGCACAGGCACAGGCACAGGCACAGGCACAGGCACAGGCACAGGCACAGGCACAGGCACAGGCACAGGCACAGGCACAGGCACAGGCACAGGCACAGGCACAGGCACAGGCACAGGCACAGGAACAGGCACAGGCACAGGCACAGGCTCAAGCACAAGCACAGACACAGACACAGACACAGACACAGACACAGACACAGACACAGACACAGACACAGACACAGACACAGACACAGACACAGACACAGACACAGACACAGACACAGACACAGACACAGACACAGACACAGACACAGACACAGACACAGACACAGACACAGACACA
Organism: Ephialtes manifestator; assembly: GCA_963970395.1. Classification (NCBI taxonomy): domain Eukaryota; kingdom Metazoa; phylum Arthropoda; class Insecta; order Hymenoptera; family Ichneumonidae; genus Ephialtes; species Ephialtes manifestator. The sequence continues at coordinate 1,936,046 of OZ019982.1, read as the reverse complement.
GACACAGACACAGACACAGACACAGACACAGACACAGACACAGACACAGACACAGACACAGACACAGACACACACAGACACAGGCACAGACACAGACACAGACACAGACACAGACACAGACACAGACACAGACACAGACACAGACACAGACACAGACACAGACACAGACACAGACACAGACACAGACACAGACACAGACACAGACACAGACACAGACACAGACACAGACACAGACACAGACACAGACACAGACACAGACACAGACACAGACACAGACACAGACACAGACACAAGCACAGGCACGGGGTCAAGCACAAGCACAGACACAGACACAGCCACAGCCACAGACACAGACACAGACACAGACACAGACACAGACACAGACACAGACACAGACACAGACACAGACACAGACACAGACACAGACACAGACACAGACACAGACACAGACACAGGCACAGGCACAGGCACAGGCACAGACACAGGCACAGGCACAGGCACAGGCACAGGCACAGGCACAGGCACAGGCACAGGCACAGGCACAGGCACAGGCACAGGCACAGGCACACGCACAGGCACACGCACACGCACACGCACAGGCACAGGCACAGGCACAGGCTCAAGCACAGGCACAGACACAGACTCAGACACAGACACAGACACAGACACAGACACACGCACAGGCACAGGCACAGGCACAGACACAGACACAGACACAGACACAGAAACAGACACAGACACAGACACAGACACAGACACAGACACAGACACAGACACAGACACAGACACAGACACAGACACAGACACAGACACAGACACAGACACAGACACAGACACAGACACAGACACAGACACAGACACAGACACAGACACAGACACAGACACAGACACAGACACAGACACAGACATAGACACAGACACAGACACAGACACAGACACAGACACAGACACAGACACATACACATACACAGACACAGACACAGACACAGACACAGACACAGACACAGACACAGACACAGACACAGACACAGACACAGACACAGACACAGACACAGACACAGGCACAGGCACAGGCACAGGCACAGGCACAGGCACAGGCTCAAGCACAAGCTCAGACACAGACACAGACATAGACACAGACACAGACACAGACAAAGACACAGACACAGACACAGACACAGACACAGATACAGACACAGACACAGACACAGACACAGACAGAGACACAGACAGACACAGACACAGACACAGACACAGACACAGACACGGACACAGACACAGACACAGACACAGACACAGACACAGACACAGACACAGACACAGACACAGACACAGACACAGACACAGACACAGACACATAAACAGACACAGACACAGACACAGCCACAGGCGCAGGCGCAGGCACAGGCACAGGCACAGGCACAGGCACAGGCACAGGCACAGGCACAGGCACAGGCACAGGCACATACACAGGCACAGGCACATACACAGGCACAGGTACAGGCACAGGCACAGGCACAGGCACAGGCACAGGCACAGGCACAGGCACAGGCACAGGCACAGGCACAGGCACAGGCACAGGCACAGGCACAGGCACAGGCACAGGCACAGGCACAGGCACAGGCACAGGCACAGGCACAGGCACAGGCACAGGCACAGGCACAGGCACAGGCACAGGCACAGGCACAGGCACAGGCACAGGCACAGGCACAGGCACAGGCACAGGCACAGGCACAGGCACAGGCACAGGCACAGGCACAGGCACAGACACAGGCACAGGCACAGGCACAGGCACAGGCACAGGCACAGGCACAGGCACAGGCACAGGCACAGGCACAGGCACAGGCACAGGCACAGGCACAGGCACAGGCACAGGCACAGGCACAGGCACAGGCACAGGCACAGGCACAGGCACAGGCACAGGCACAGGCACAGGCACAGGCACAGGCACAGGCACAGGCACAGGCACAGGCACAGGCACAGGCACAGGCACAGGCTCAAGCACAAGCACAGACACAGGCACAGGCACAGGCACAGGCACAGGCACAGGCACAGGCACAGGCACAGACACAGACACAGACACAGACACAGAAACAGACACAGACACAGACACAGACACAGACACAGACACAGACACAGACACAGACACAGACACAGACACAGACACAGACACAGACACAGACACAGACACAGACACAGACACAGACACAGACACAGACACAGACACAGACACAGACACAGACACAGACACAGACACAGACATAGACACAGACACAGACACAGACACAGACACAGACACAGACACAGACACATACACATACACAGACACAGACACAGACACAGACACAGACACAGACACAGACACAGACACAGACACAGACACAGACACAGACACAGACACAGACACAGGCACAGGCACAGGCACAGGCACAGGCACAGGCACAGGCTCAAGCACAAGCTCAGACACAGACACAGACATAGACACAGACACAGACACAGACAAAGACACAGACACAGACACAGACACAGACACAGATACAGACACAGACACAGACACAGACACAGACACAGACAGAGACACAGACAGACACAGACACAGACACAGACACAGACACGGACACAGACACAGACACAGACACAGACACAGACACAGACACAGACACAGACACAGACACTGACACAGACACATAAACAGACACAGACACAGACACAGCCACAGGCGCAGGCGCAGGCACAGGCACAGGCACAGGCACAGGCACAGGCACAGGCACAGGCACAGGCACAGGCACAGGCACATACACAGGCACAGGTACAGGCACAGGCACAGGCACAGGCACAGGCACAGGCACAGGCACAGGCACAGGCACAGGCACAGGCACAGGCACAGGCACAGGCACAGGCACAGGCACAGGCACAGGCACAGGCACAGGCACAGGCACAGGCACAGGCACAGGCACAGGCACAGGCACAGGCACAGGCACAGGCACAGGCACAGGCACAGGCACAGGCACAGGCACAGGCACAGGCACAGGCACAGACACAGGCACAGGCACAGGCACAGGCACAGGCACAGGCACAGGCACAGGCACAGGCACAGGCACAGGCACAGGCACAGGCACAGGCACAGGCACAGGCACAGGCACAGGCACAGGCACAGGCACAGGCACAGGCACAGGCACAGGCACAGGCACAGGCACAGGCACAGGCACAGGCACAGGCACAGGCACAGGCACAGGCACAGGCACAGGCACAGGCACAGGCACAGGCACATGCTCAAGCACAAGCACAGACACAGGCACAGGCACAGGCACAGGCACAGGCACAGGCACAGGCACAGGCACAGGCACAGGCACAGGCACAGGCACAGGCACAGGCACAGGCACAGGCACAGGCACAGGCACAGGCACAGGCACAGGCACAGGCACAGGCACAGGCACAGGCACAGGCACAGGCACAGGCACAGGCACAGGCACAGGCACAGGCACAGGCACAGGCTCAAGCACAGGCACAGACACAGACTCAGACACAGACACAGACACAGACACAGACACAGACACAGACACAGACATAGACACAGACACAGACACAGACACAGACACAGACACAGACACAGACACAGACACAGACACAGACACTGACACAGACACAGACACAGACACAGACACAGACACAGACACAGACACAGACACAGACACAGACACAGACACAGACACAGACACAGACACAGACACAGACACAGACACAGACACAGACACAGACACAGACACAGACACAGACACAGACACAGACACAGACACAGACACAGACACAGACAAAGACACAGACACAGACACAGACACAGACACAGACACAGACACAGACACAGACACAGACACAGACACAGACACAGACACAGACACAGACACAGACACAGACACAGACACAGACACAGACACAGAGACAGACACAGACACAGACACAGACACAGACACAGACACAGACACAGACACAGACACAGACACAGACACAGACACAGACACAGACACAGACACAGACACAGACACAGACACAGACACAGACACAGACACAGACACAGACACAGACACAGACACAGACACAGACACAGGCACAGGCACAGACACAGGCACAGGCACAGGCACAGGCACAGGCACAGGCACAGGCACAGGCACAGGCACAGGCACAGGCACAGGCTCAGGCACAGGCACAGGCTCAAGCACAGGCACAGACACAGACTCAGACACAGACACAGACACAGACACAGACACAGACACAGACACAGACACAGACACAGACACAGACACTGACACAGACACAGACACAGACACAGACACAGACACAGACACAGACACAGACACAGACACAGACACAGACACAGACACAGACACAGACACAGACACAGACACAGACACAGACACAGACACAGACACAGACACAGACACAGACACAGACACAGACACAGACACAGACACAGACACAGACACAGACACAGACACAGACACAGACACAGACACAGACACAGACACAGACACAGACACAGACACAGACACAGACACAGACACAGACACAGACACAGACACAGACACAGACACAGACACAGACACAGACACAGACACAGACACAGACACAGACACAGACACAGACACAGACACAGACACAGACACAGACACAGACACAGACACAGACACAGACACAGACACAGACACAGACACAGACACAGACACAGACACAGGCACAGGCACAGGGTCAAGCACAAGCACAGACACAGACACAGACACAGGCACAGACACAGACACAGACACAGACACAGACACAGACACAGACACAGACACAGACACAGACACAGACACAGACACAGACACAGACACAGACACAGACACAGACACAGACACAGACACAGACACATACACAGACACAGACACAGACACAGCCACAGGCGCAGGCGCAGGCACAGGCACAGGCACAGGCACAGGCACAGGCACATACACAGGCACAGGCACATACACAGGCACAGGTACACGCACAGGCACAGGCACAGGCACAGGCACAGGCACAGGCACAGGCACAGGCACAGGCACAGGCACAGGCACAGGCACAGGCACAGGCACAGGCACAGGCACAGGCACAGGCACAGGCACAGGCACAGGCACAGGCACAGGCACAGGCACAGGCACAGGCACAGGCACAGGGACAGGCACAGGCACAGGCACAGGCACAGGCACAGGCACAGGCACAGGCACAGGCACAGGCACAGGCACAGGCACAGGCACAGGCACAGGCACAGGCACAGGCACAGGCACAGGCACAGGCACAGGCACAGGCACAGGCACAGGCACAGGCACAGGCACAGGCACAGGCACAGGCACAGGCACAGGCACAGACACAGACACAGACACAGACACAGAAACAGACACAGACACAGACACAGACACAGACACAGACACAGACACAGACACAGACACAGACACAGACACAGACACATACACAGACACAGACACAGACACAGCCACAGGCGCAGGCGCAGGCACAGGCACAGGCACAGGCACAGGCACAGGCACAGGCACATACACAGGCACAGGCACATACACAGGCACAGGCACAGGCACAGGCACAGGCACAGGCACAGGCACAGGCACAGGCACAGGCACAGGCACAGGCACAGGCACAGGCACAGGCACAGGCACAGGCACAGGCACAGGCACAGGCACAGGCACAGGCACAGGCACAGGCACAGGAACAGGCACAGGCACAGGCACAGGCTCAAGCACAAGCACAGACACAGACACAGACACAGACACAGACACAGACACAGACACAGACACAGACACAGACACAGACACAGACACAGACACAGACACAGACACAGACACAGACACAGACACAGACACAGACACAGACACAGACACAGACACAGACACAGACACAGACACAGACGCAGACACAGACACAGACACAGACACAGACACAGACACACACAGACACAGACACAGACACAGACACAGACACAGACACAGACACAGACACAGACACAGACACAGACACAGACACAGACACAGACACAGACACAGACACAGACACAGACACAGACACAGACACAGACACAGACACAGACACAGACACAGACACAGACACAGACACAGACACAGACACAGACACAGACACAGACACAGACACAGACACAGACACAGACACAGACACAAGCACAGGCACGGGGTCAAGCACAAGCACAGACACAGACACAGACACAGCCACAGACACAGACACAGACACAGACACAGACACAGACACAGACACAGACACAGACACAGACACAGACACAGACACAGACACAGACACAGACACAGACACAGGCACAGGCACAGGCACAGACACAGGCACAGGCACAGGCACAGGCACAGGCACAGGCACAGGCACAGGCACAGGCACAGGCACAGGCACAGGCACAGGCACAGGCACACGCACAGGCACACGCACACGCACACGCACAGGCACAGGCACAGGCACAGGCTCAAGCACAGGCACAGACACAGACTCAGACACAGACACAGACACAGACACAGACACACGCACAGGCACAGGCACAGGCACAGACACAGACACAGACACAGACACAGAAACAGACACAGACACAGACACAGACACAGACACAGACACAGACACAGACACAGACACAGACACAGACACAGACACAGACACAGACACAGACACAGACACAGACACAGACACAGACACAGACACAGACACAGACACAGACACAGACACAGACACAGACACAGACACAGACACAGACACAGACACAGACACAGACACAGACATAGACACAGACACAGACACAGACACAGACACAGACACAGACACAGACACATACACATACACAGACACAGACACAGACACAGACACAGACACAGACACAGACACAGACACAGACACAGACACAGACACAGACACAGACACAGACACAGACACAGGCACAGGCACAGGCACAGGCACAGGCACAGGCACAGGCTCAAGCACAAGCTCAGACACAGACACAGACATAGACACAGACACAGACACAGACAAAGACACAGACACAGACACAGACACAGACACAGATACAGACACAGACACAGACACAGACACAGACAGAGACACAGACAGACACAGACACAGACACAGACACAGACACGGACACAGACACAGACACAGACACAGACACAGACACAGACACAGACACAGACACAGACACAGACACAGACACATAAACAGACACAGACACAGACACAGCCACAGGCGCAGGCGCAGGCACAGGCACAGGCACAGGCACAGGCACAGGCACAGGCACAGGCACAGGCACATACACAGGCACAGGCACATACACAGGCACAGGTACAGGCACAGGCACAGGCACAGGCACAGGCACAGGCACAGGCACAGGCACAGGCACAGGCACAGGCACAGGCACAGGCACAGGCACAGGCACAGGCACAGGCACAGGCACAGGCACAGGCACAGGCACAGGCACAGGCACAGGCACAGGCACAGGCACAGGCACAGGCACAGGCACAGGCACAGGCACAGGCACAGGCACAGGCACAGGCACAGGCACAGGCACAGGCACAGGCACAGGCACAGGCACAGGCACAGGCACAGGCACAGGCACAGGCACAGGCACAGGCACAGGCACAGGCACAGGCACAGGCACAGGCACAGGCACAGGCACAGGCACAGGCACAGGCACAGGCACAGGCACAGGCACAGGCACAGGCACAGGCACAGGCACAGGCACAGGCACAGGCACAGGCACAGGCACAGGCACAGGCACAGGCACAGGCACAGGCACAGGCACAGGCACAGGCACAGGCACAGGCACAGGCACAGGCACAGGCACAGGCACAGGCACAGGCTCAAGCACAAGCACAGACACAGGCACAGGCACAGGCACAGGCACAGGCACAGGCACAGGCACAGGCACAGGCACAGGCACAGGCACAGGCACAGGCACAGGCACAGGCACAGGCACAGGCACAGGCACAGGCACAGGCACAGGCACAGGCACAGGCACAGGCACAGGCACAGGCACAGGCACAGGCACAGGCACAGGCACAGGCACAGGCACAGGCACAGGCACAGGCACAGGCACAGGCACAGGCTCAAGCACAGGCACAGACACAGACTCAGACACAGACACAGACACAGACACAGACACAGACACAGACACAGACATAGACACAGACACAGACACAGACACAGACACAGACACAGACACAGACACAGACACAGACACTGACACAGACACAGACACAGACACAGACACAGACACAGACACAGACACAGACACAGACACAGACACAGACACAGACACAGACACAGACACAGACACAGACACAGACACAGACACAGACACAGACACAGACACAGACACAGACACAGACACAGACACAGACACAGACACAGACAAAGACACAGACACAGACACAGACACAGACACAGACACAGACACAGACACAGACACAGACACAGACACAGACACAGACACAGACACAGACACAGACACAGACACAGACACAGACACAGACACAGACACAGACACAGACACAGAGACAGACACAGACACAGACACAGACACAGACACAGACACAGACACAGACACAGACACAGACACAGACACAGACACAGACACAGACACAGACACAGACACAGACACAGACACAGACACAGACACAGACACAGACACAGACACAGGCACAGGCACAGACACAGGCACAGGCACAGGCACAGGCACAGGCACAGGCACAGGCACAGGCACAGGCACAGGCACAGGCACAGGCTCAGGCACAGGCACAGGCTCAAGCACAGGCACAGACACAGACTCAGACACAGACACAGACACAGACACAGACACAGACACAGACACAGACACAGACACAGACACAGACACAGACACTGACACAGACACAGACACAGACACAGACACAGACACAGACACAGACACAGACACAGACACAGACACAGACACAGACACAGACACAGACACAGACACAGACACAGACACAGACACAGACACAGACACAGACACAGACACAGACACAGACACAGACACAGACACAGACACAGACACAGACACAGACACAGACACAGACACAGACACAGACACAGACACAGACACAGACACAGACACAGACACAGACACAGACACAGACACAGACACAGACACAGACACAGACACAGACACAGACACAGACACAGACACAGACACAGACACAGACACAGACACAGACACAGACACAGACACAGACACAGACACAGACACAGACACAGACACAGACACAGACACAGACACAGACACAGACACAGACACAGACACAGACACAGACACAGACACAGACACAGACACAGACACAGACACAGACACAGACACAGACACAGACACAGACACAGACACAGACACAGACACAGACACAGACACAGACACAGACACAGACACAGACACAGACACAGACACAGACACAGACACAGACACAGACACAGACACAGACACAGACACAGACACAGACACAGGCACAGGCACAGGGTCAAGCACAAGCACAGACACAGACACAGACACAGGCACAGACACAGACACAGACACAGACACAGACACAGACACAGACACAGACACAGACACAGACACAGACACAGACACAGACACAGACACAGACACAGACACAGACACAGACACAGACACAGACACAGACACAGACACAGACACAGACACAGACACAGACACAGACACAGACACAGACACAGACACAGACACAGACACAGACACAGACACAGACACAGACACAGACACAGACACAGACACAGACACAGACACAGACACAGACACAGACACAGACACAGACACAGACACAGACACAGACACAGACACAGACACAGACACAGACACAGACACAGACACAGACACAGACACAGACACAGACACAGACACAGACACAGACACAGACACAGACACAGACACAGACACAGACACAGACACAGACACAGACACAGACACAGACACAGACACAGACACAGACACAGACACAGACACAGACACAGACACAGACACAGACACAGACACAGACACAGACACAGACACAGACACAGACACAGACACAGACACAGACACAGACACAGACACAGACACAGACACAGACACAGACACAGACACAGACACAGACACAGACACAGACACAGACACAGACACAGACACAGACACAGACACAGACACAGACACAGACACAGACACAGACACAGACACAGGCACAGGCACAGGCACAGGCACAGGCACAGGCACAGGCACAGGCACAGGCTCAGGCACAGGCACAGGCTCAAGCACAGGCACAGACACAGACTCAGACACAGACACAGACACAGACACAGACACAGACACAGACACAGACACAGACACAGACACAGACACTGACACAGACACAGACACAGACACAGACACAGACACAGACACAGACACAGACACAGACACAGACACAGACACAGACACAGACACAGACACAGACACAGACACAGACACAGACACAGACACAGACACAGACACAGACACAGACACAGACACAGACACAGACACAGACACAGACACAGACACAGACACAGACACAGACACAGACACAGACACAGACACAGACACAGACACAGACACAGACACAGACACAGACACAGACACAGACACAGACACAGACACAGACACAGACACAGACACAGACACAGACACAGACACAGACACAGACACAGACACAGACACAGACACAGACACAGACACAGACACAGACACAGACACAGACACAGACACAGACACAGACACAGACACAGACACAGACACAGACACAGACACAGACACAGACACAGACACAGACACAGACACAGACACAGACACAGACACAGACACAGACACAGACACAGACACAGACACAGACACAGACACAGACACAGACACAGACACAGGCACAGGCACAGGGTCAAGCACAAGCACAGACACAGACACAGACACAGGCACAGACACAGACACAGACACAGACACAGACACAGACACAGACACAGACACAGACACAGACACAGACACAGACACAGACACAGACACAGACACAGACACAGACACAGACACAGACACAGACACAGACACAGACACAGACACAGACACAGACACAGACACAGACACAGACACAGACACAGACACAGACACAGACACAGACACAGACACAGACACAGACACAGACACAGACACAGACACAGACACAGACACAGACACAGACACAGACACAGACACAGACACAGACACAGACACAGCCACAGGCGCAGTCGCAGGCACAGGCACAGGCACAGGCACAGGCACAGGCACAGGCACAGGCACATACACAGGCACAGGCACATACACAGGCACAGGTACACGCACAGGCACAGGCACAGGCACAGGCACAGGCACAGGCACAGGCACAGGCACAGGCACAGGCACAGGCACAGGCACAGGCACAGGCACAGGCACAGGCACAGGCACAGGCACAGGCACAGGCACAGGCACAGGCACAGGCACAGGCACAGGCACAGGCACAGGCACAGGCACAGGCACAGGCACAGGCACAGGCACAGGCACAGGCACAGGCACAGGTACAGGCACAGGCACAGGCACAGGCACAGGCACAGGCACAGGCACAGGCACAGGCACAGGCACAGGCACAGGCACAGGCACAGGCACAGGCACAGGCACAGGCACAGGCACAGGCACAGGCACAGGCACAGGCACAGGCACAGGCACAGGCACAGGCACAGGCACAGGCACAGGCACAGGCACAGGCACAGGCACAGGCACAGGCACAGGCACAGGCACAGGCACAGGCACAGGCACAGGCACAGGCACAGGCACAGGCACAGGCACAGGCACAGGCACAGGCACAGGCACAGGCACAGGCACAGGCACAGGCACAGGCACAGGCACAGGCACATGCACAGGCACAGGCACAGGCACAGGCACAGGCACAGGCACAGGCACAGGCACAGGCACAGGCACAGGCACAGGCACAGGCACAGGCACAGGCACAGGCACAGGCTCAAGCACAAGCACAGACACAGACACAGACACAGACACAGACACAGACACAGACACAGACACAGACACAGACACAGACACAGACACAGACACAGACACAGACACAGACACAGACACAGACACAGACACAGACACAGACACAGACACAGACACAGACACAGACACAGACACAGACACAGACACAGACACAGACACAGACACAGACACAGACACAGACACAGACACAGACACAGACACAGACACAGACACAGACACACACAGACACAGGCACAGACACAGACACAGACACAGACACAGACACAGACACAGACACAGACACAGACACAGACACAGACACAGACACAGACACAGGC
>OZ019982.1:1886135-1901135 GCA_963970395.1 Ephialtes manifestator | reverse complement strand
AGGCACAGGCACAGGCACAGGCACAGGCACAGGCACAGGCACAGGCACAGGCACAGGCACAGGCACAGGCACAGGCACAGGCACAGGCACAGACACAGACACAGGCACAGGCTCAAGCACAGGCACAGACACAGACACAGACACAGACACAGACACAGACACAGACACAGACACAGACACAGACACAGACACAGACACAGACACAGACACAGACACAGACACAGACACAGACACAGACACAGACACAGACACAGACACAGACACAGACACAGACACAGACACAGACACAGACACAGACACAGACACAGACACAGACACAGACACAGACACAGACACAGACACAGACACAGACACAGACACAGACACAGACACAGACACAGACACAGACACAGACACAGACACAGACACAGACACAGACACAGACACAGACACAGACACAGACACAGACACAGACACAGACACAGACACAGACACAGACACAGACACAGACACAGACACAGACACAGACACAGACACAGACACAGACACAGGCACAGGCACAGGCACAGGCACAGGCACAGGCACAGGCAAAGGCTCAAGCACAAGCTCAGACACAGACATAGACACAGACACAGACACAGACAAAGACACAGACACAGACACAGACACAGACACAGATACAGACACAGACACAGACACAGACAGAGACACAGACAGACACAGACACAGACACAGACACAGACACAGACACAGACACAGACACAGACACAGACACAGACACAGACACAGACACAGACACAGACACAGACACAGACACAGACACAGACACAGACACAGACACAGACACAGACACCGACACCGACACAGACACAGACACAGACACAGACATAGGCACAGACACAGGCACATGCACAGGCACAGGCACATGCATAGGCACAGGCACGGGCAAAGGCACAGGCACAGGCATAGGCACAGTCACAGGCACAGGCACAGGCACAGGCACAGGCACAGGCACAGGCACAGGCACAGGCACAGGCACAGGCACAGGCACAGGCACCGGCACAGGCACAGGCACAGGCACAGATACAGGCACAGGCACAGCCACAGGCACAGGCACAGGCACATGCACAGGCACAGGCACATGCACAGGCACAGGCACAGGCACAGGCACAGGCACAGGCACAGGCACAGGCACAGGCACAGGCACAGGCACAGGCACAGGCACAGGCACAGGCACAGGCACAGGCACAGGCACAGGCACAGGCACAGGCACAGGCACAGGCACAGGCACAGGCACAGGCACAGGCACAGGCACAGGCACAGGCACAGGCACAGGCACAGGCACAGGCACAGGCACAGGCACAGGCACAGGCACAGGCACAGGCACAGGCACAGGCACAGGCACAGGCACAGGCACAGGCACAGGCACAGGCACAGGCACAGGCACAGGCACAGGCACAGGCACAGGCACAGGCACAGGCACAGGCACAGGCACAGGCACAGGCACAGGCACAGGCACAGGCACAGGCACAGGCACAGGCACAGGCACAGGCAAAGGCACAGGCACAGTCACAGGCACAGGCACAGGTACAGGCACAGGCACAGGCACAGGCACAGGCACAGATACAGGCACAGGCACAGGCACAGGCACAGGCACAGGCACAGGCACAGGCACAGGCACAGGCACAGGCACAGGCACAGGCACAGGCACAGGCACAGGCACAGGCACAGGCACAGGCACAGGCACAGGCACAGGCACAGGCACAGGCACAGGCACAGGCACAGGCACAGGCACAGGCACAGGCACAGGCACAGGCACAGGCACAGGCACAGGCACAGGCACAGGCACAGGCACAGGCACAGGCACAGGCACAGGCACAGGCACAGGCACAGGCACAGGCACAGGCACAGGAACAGGCACAGGCACAGGCACAGGCACAGGCACAGGCACAGGCACAGGCACAGGCACAGGCACAGGCACAGGCACAGGCACAGGCACAGGCACAGGCACAGGAACAGGCACAGGCACAGGCACAGGCACAGGCACAGGCACAGGCACAGGCACAGGCACAGGCACAGGCAGAGGCACAGGCACGGGCACAGGCACAGGCACAGGCACAGGCACAGGCACAGGCACAGGCACAGGCTCAGGCACAAGCACAGGCACAGGCACAGACACAGACACAGACACAGACACAGACACAGACACAGACACAGACACAGACACAGACACAGACACAGACACAGACACAGACACAGACACAGACACAGACACAGACACAGGCACAGGCACAGACACAGACACAGACACAGACACAGAAACAGACACAGACACAGACACAGACACAGACACAGACACAGACACAGACACAGACACAGACACAGACACAGACACAGACACAGACACAGACACAGACACAGACACAGACACAGACACAGACACAGACACAGACACAGGCACAGGCACAGGCACAGGCACAGACACAGACACAGACACAGACACAGAAACAGACACAGACACAGACACAGACACAGACACAGACACAGACACAGACACAGACACAGACACAGACACAGACACAGACACAGACACAGACACAGACACAGACACAGACACAGACACAGACACAGACACAGACACAGACACAGACACAGACACAGACACAGACACAGACACAGACACAGACACAGACACAGACACAGACACAGACACAGACACAGACACAGACACAGACACAGACACAGACACAGACACAGACACAGACACAGACACAGACACAGACACAGACACAGACACAGACACAGACACAGACACAGACACAGACACAAACACAGACAAAGACACAGACACAGACACAGACACAGACACAGACACAGATACAGACACAGACACAGACACAGACAGAGACACAGACAGACACAGACACAGACACAGACACAGACACAGACACAGACACAGACACAGACACAGACACAGACACAGACACAGACACAGACACGGACACAGACACAGACACAGACACGGACACAGACACGGACACAGACACAGACACAGACACAGACACCGACACAGACACAGACACAGACACAGACACAGACACAGACACCGACACCGACACCGACACAGACACCGACACCGACACAGACATAGGCACAGGCACAGGCACAGACATAGGCACAGGCACAGGCAAAGGCACAGGCAAAGGCACAGGCACAGGCACAGGCACAGGCAAAGGCACAGGCACACGCACAGGCACAGGCACAGGCACAGGCACAGGCACAGGCACAGGCACAGGCACAGGCACAGGCACAGGCACAGGCACAGGCACAGGCACAGGCACAGGCACAGGCACAGGCACAGGCACAGGCACAGGCACAGGCACAGGCACAGGCACAGGCACAGGCACAGGCACAGGCACAGGCACAGGCACAGGCACAGGCACAGGCACAGGCACAGGCACAGGCACAGGCACAGGCACAGGCACAGGCACAGGCACAGGCACAGGCACAGGCACAGGCACAGGCACAGGCACAGGCACAGGCACAGGCACAGGCACAGGCACAGGCACAGGCACAGGCACAGGCACAGGCACAGGCACAGGCACAGGCACAGGCACAGGCACAGGCACAGGCACAGGCACAGGCACAGGCACAGGCACAGGCACAGGCACAGGCACAGGCACAGGCACAGGCACAGGCACAGGCACAGGCACAGGCACAGGCACAGGCACAGGCACAGGCACAGGCACAGGTACAGGCACAGGCACAGGCACAGGCACAGGCACAGGCACAGGCACAGGCACAGGCACAGGCACAGGCACAGGCACAGGCACAGGCACAGGCACAGGCACAGGCACAGGAACAGGCACAGGCACAGGCACAGGCACTGGCACAGGCACAGGCACAGGCACAGGCACAGGCACAGGCACAGGCACAGGCACAGACACAGGCACAGGCACAGGCACAGGCACAGGCACAGGCACAGGCACAGGCACAGGCACAGGCACAGACACAGACACAGGCACAGGCTCAAGCACAGGCACAGGCACAGACACAGACACAGACACAGACACAGACACAGACACAGACACAGACACAGACACAGACACAGACACAGACACAGACACAGACACAGACACAGACACAGACACAGACACAGACACAGACACAGACACAGACACAGACACAGACACAGACACAGACACAGACACAGACACAGACACAGACACAGACACAGACACAGACACAGACACAGACACAGACACAGACACAGACACAGACACAGACACAGACACAGACACAGACACAGACACAGACACAGACACAGACACAGACACAGACACAGACACAGACACAGACACAGACACAGACACAGACACAGACACAGACACAGACACAGACACAGACACAGACACAGACACAGACACAGACACAGACACAGACACAGACACAGACACAGACACAGACACAGACACAGACACAGACACAGACACAGACACAGACACAGACACAGACACAGACACAGACACAGACACAGACACAGACACAGACACAGACACAGACACAGACACAGACACAGACACAGACACAGACACAGACACAGACACAGACACAGACACAGGCACAGGCACAGGCACAGGCACAGGCACAGGCAAAGGCTCAAGCACAAGCTCAGACACAGACACAGACACAGACACAGACATAGACACAGACACAGACACAGACAAAGACACAGACACAGACACAGACACAGACACAGACACAGACACAGACACAGACACAGACACAGACACAGACACAGACACAGACACAGACACAGACACAGACACAGACACAGACACAGACACAGACACAGACACAGACACAGACACAGACAAAGACACAGACACAGACACAGACACAGACACAGACACAGATACAGACACAGACACAGACACAGACAGAGACACAGACAGACACAGACACAGACACAGACACAGACACAGACACAGACACAGACACAGACACAGACACAGACACAGACACAGACACGGACACAGACACAGACACAGACACGGACACAGACACGGACACAGACACAGACACAGACACAGACACCGACACAGACACAGACACAGACACAGACACAGACACCGACACCGACACAGACACCGACACCGACACAGACATAGGCACAGGCACAGGCACAGACATAGGCACAGGCACAGGCAAAGGCACAGGCAAAGGCACAGGCACAGGCACAGGCACAGGCACAGGCAAAGGCACAGGCACAGGCACAGGCACAGGCACAGGCACAGGCACAGGCACAGGCACAGGCACAGGCACAGGCACAGGCACAGGCACAGGCACAGGCACAGGCACAGGCCCAGGCACAGGCACAGGCACAGGCACAGGCACAGGCACAGGCACAGGCACAGGCACAGGCACAGGCACAGGCACAGGCACAGGCACAGGCACAGGCACAGGCACAGGCACAGGCACAGGCACAGGCACAGGCACAGGCACAGGCACAGGCACAGGCACAGGCACAGGCACAGGCACAGGCACAGGCACAGGCACAGGCACAGGCACAGGCACAGGCACAGGCACAGGCACAGGCACAGGCACAGGCACAGGCACAGGCACAGGCACAGGCACAGGCACAGGCACAGGCACAGGCACAGGTACAGGCACAGGCACAGGCACAGGCACAGGCACAGGCACAGGCACAGGCACAGGCACAGGCACAGGCACAGGCACAGGCACAGGCACAGGCACAGGCACAGGCACAGGAACAGGCACAGGCACAGGCACAGGCACTGGCACAGGCACAGGCACAGGCACAGGCACAGGCACAGGCACAGGCACAGGCACAGGCACAGGCACAGGCACAGGCACAGGCACAGGCACAGACACAGACACAGACACAGGCACAGGCTCAAGCACAGGCACAGGCACAGACACAGACACAGACACAGACACAGACACAGACACAGACACAGACACAGACACAGACACAGACACAGACACAGACACAGACACAGACACAGACACAGACACAGACACAGACACAGACACAGACACAGACACAGACACAGACACAGACACAGACACAGACACAGACACAGACACAGACACAGACACAGACACAGACACAGACACAGACACAGACACAGACACAGACACAGACACAGACACAGACACAGACACAGACACAGACACAGACACAGACACAGACACAGACACAGACACAGACACAGACACAGACACAGACACAGACACAGACACAGACACAGACACAGACACAGACACAGACACAGACACAGACACAGACACAGACACAGACACAGACACAGACACAGACACAGACACAGACACAGACACAGACACAGACACAGACACAGACACAGACACAGACACAGACACAGACACAGACACAGACACAGACACAGGCACAGGCACAGGCACAGGCACAGGCACAGGCACAGGCAAAGGCTCAAGCACAAGCTCAGACACAGACATAGACACAGACACAGACACAGACAAAGACACAGACACAGACACAGACACAGACACAGATACAGACACAGACACAGACACAGACAGAGACACAGACAGACACAGACACAGACACAGACACAGACACAGACACAGACACAGACACAGACACAGACACAGACACAGACACAGACACAGACACCGACACAGACACAGACACAGACACAGACACAGACACCGACACCGACACAGACACAGACACAGACACAGACATAGGCACAGACACAGGCACATGCACAGGCACAGGCACATGCATAGGCACAGGCACGGGCAAAGGCACAGGCACAGGCACAGGCACAGTCACAGGCACAGGCACAGGCACAGGCACAGGCACAGGCACAGGCACAGGCACAGGCACAGGCACAGGCACCGGCACAGGCACAGGCACAGGCACAGGCACAGATACAGGCACAGGCACAGGCACATGCACAGGCACAGGCACAGGCACAGGCACAGGCACAGGCACAGGCACAGGCACAGGCACAGGCACAGGCACAGGCACAGGCACAGGCACAGGCACAGGCACAGGCACAGGCACAGGCACAGGCACAGGCACAGGCACAGGCACAGGCACAGGCACAGGCACAGGCACAGGCACAGGCACAGGCACAGGCACAGGCACAGGCACAGGCACAGGCACAGGCACAGGCACAGGCACAGGCACAGGCACAGGCACAGGCACAGGCACAGGCACAGGCACAGGCACAGGCACAGGCACAGGCACAGGCACAGGCACAGGCACAGGCACAGGCACAGGCACAGGCACAGGCACAGGCACAGGCACAGGCACAGGCACAGGCACAGGCACAGGCAAAGGCACAGGAACAGTCACAGGCACAGGCACAGGTACAGGCACAGGCACAGGCACAGGCACAGGCACAGGCACAGATACAGGCACAGGCACAGGCACAGGCACAGGCACAGGCACAGGCACAGGCACAGGCACAGGCACAGGCACAGGCACAGGCACAGGCACAGGCACAGGCACAGGCACAGGCACAGGCACAGGCACAGGCACAGGCACAGGCACAGGCACAGGCACAGGCACAGGCACAGGCACAGGCACAGGCACAGGCACAGGCACAGGCACAGGCACAGGCACAGGCACAGGCACAGGCACAGGCACAGGCACAGGCACAGGCACAGGCACAGGCACAGGCACAGGCACAGGCACAGGAACAGGCACAGGCACAGGCACAGGCACAGGCACAGGCACAGGCACAGGCACAGGCACAGGCACAGGCACAGGCACAGGCACAGGCACAGGCACAGGAACAGGCACAGGCACAGGCACAGGCACAGGCACAGGCACAGGCACAGGCACAGGCACAGGCAGAGGCACAGGCACGGGCACAGGCACAGGCACAGGCACAGGCACAGGCACAGGCACAGGCTCAGGCACAAGCACAGGCACAGGCACAGACACAGACACAGACACAGACACAGACACAGACACAGACACAGACACAGACACAGACACAGACACAGACACAGACACAGACACAGACACAGACACAGACACAGACACAGACACAGACACAGACACAGACACAGACACAGACACAGACACAGACACAGACACAGACACAGACACAGACACAGACACAGGCACAGGCACAGGTACAGGCTCAAGCACAAGCTCAGACCCAGACACAGACACAGACACAGACACAGACACAGACAAAGACACAGACACAGACACAGACACAGAAACAGACACAGGCACAGGCACAGGCACAGGCACAGGCACAGACACAGACACAGGCACAGGCTCAAGCACAGGCACAGGCACAGACACAGACACAGACACAGACACAGACACAGACACAGACACAGACACAGACACAGACACAGACACAGACACAGACACAGACACAGACACAGACACAGACACAGACACAGACACAGACACAGACACAGACACAGACACAGACACAGACACAGACACAGACACAGACACAGACACAGACACAGACACAGACACAGACACAGACACAGACACAGACACAGACACAGACACAGACACAGACACAGACACAGACACAGACACAGACACAGACACAGACACAGACACAGACACAGACACAGACACAGACACAGACACAGACACAGACACAGACACAGACACAGACACAGACACAGACACAGACACAGACACAGACACAGACACAGACACAGACACAGACACAGACACAGACACAGACACAGACACAGACACAGACACAGACACAGACACAGACACAGACACAGACACAGACACAGACACAGACACAGACACAGACACAGACACAGACACAGACACAGACACAGGCACAGGCACAGGCACAGGCACAGGCACAGGCACAGGCACAGGCAAAGGCTCAAGCACAAGCTCAGACACAGACACAGACACAGACACAGACATAGACACAGACACAGACACAGACAAAGACACAGACACAGACACAGACACAGACACAGATACAGACACAGACACAGACACAGACAGAGACACAGACAGACACAGACACAGACACAGACACAGACACAGACACAGACACAGACACAGACACAGACACAGACACAGACACAGACACAGACACAGACACAGACACAGACACAGACACAGACACAGACACAGACACAGACACAGACACAGACACAGACACAGACACAGACACCGACACAGACACAGACACCGACACAGACACAGACACCGACACCGACACAGACACAGACACAGACACAGACACAGACACAGACACAGACACGGGCACATGCACAGGCACAGGCACATGCATAGGCACAGGCACATGCATAGGCACAGGCACGGGCAAAGGCACAGGCACAGGCACAGACACAGTCACAGGCACAGGCACAGGCACAGGCACAGGCACAGGCACAGGCACAGGCACAGGCACCGGCACAGGCACAGGCACAGGCACAGGCACAGATACAGGCACAGGCACAGCCACAGGCACAGGCACAGGCACATGCACAGGCACAGGCACATGCACAGGCACAGGCACAGGCACAGGCACAGGCACAGGCACAGGCACAGGCACAGGCACAGGCACAGGCACAGGCACAGGCACAGGCACAGGCACAGGCACAGGCACAGGCACAGGCACAGGCACAGGCACAGGCACAGGCACAGGCACAGGCACAGGCACAGGCACAGGCACAGGCACAGGCACATGCACAGGCACAGGCACAGGCACAGGCACAGGCACAGGCACAGGCACAGGCACAGGCACAGGCACAGGCACAGGCACAGGCACAGGCACAGGCACAGGCACAGGCACAGGCACAGGCACAGGCACAGGCACAGGCACAGGCACAGGCACAGGCACAGGCACAGGCACAGGCACAGGCACAGGCACAGGCACAGGCACAGGCACAGGCACAGGCACAGGCAAAGGCACAGGCACAGTCACAGGCACAGGCACAGGTACAGGCACAGGCACAGGCACAGGCACAGGCACAGATACAGGCACAGGCACAGGCACAGGCACAGGCACAGGCACAGGCACAGGCACAGGCACAGGCACAGGCCCAGGCACAGGCACAGGCACAGGCACAGGCACAGGCACAGGCACAGGCACAGGCACAGGCACAGGCACAGGCACAGGCACAGGCACAGGCACAGGCACAGGCACAGGCACAGGCACAGGCACAGGCACAGGCACAGGCACAGGCACAGGCACAGGCACAGGCACAGGCACAGGCACAGGCACAGGCACAGGCACAGGCACAGGAACAGGCACAGGCACAGGCACAGGCACAGGCACAGGCACAGGCACAGGCACAGGCACAGGCACAGGCACAGGCACAGGCACAGGCACAGGCACAGGCACAGGAACAGGCACAGGCACAGGCACAGGCACAGGCACAGGCACAGGCACAGGCACAGGCACAGGCACAGGCACAGGCAGAGGCACAGGCACGGGCACAGGCACAGGCACAGGCACAGGCACAGGCACAGGCACAGGCTCAGGCACAAGCACAGGCACAGGCACAGACACAGACACAGACACAGACACAGACACAGACACAGACACAGACACAGACACAGACACAGACACAGACACAGACACAGACACAGACACAGACACAGACACAGACACAGACACAGACACAGACACAGACACAGACACAGACACAGACACAGACACAGACACAGACACAGACACAGACACAGACACAGACACAGACACAGACACAGACACAGACACAGACACAGACACAGACACAGACACAGACACAGACACAGACACAGACACAGACACAGACACAGACACAGGCACAGGCACAGGTACAGGCTCAAGCACAAGCTCAGACCCAGACACAGACACAGACACAGACACAGACACAGACAAAGACACAGACACAGACACAGACACAGAAACAGACACAGACACAGACACAGACACAGACACAGACACATACACAGACACAGGCGCAGGCGCAGGCACAGGCGCAGGCACAGGCACAGGCACAGGCACAGGCACAGGCACAGGCACAGGCACAGGCACAGGCACAGGCACAGGCACATACACAGGCACAGGCACAGGCACAGGCACAGGCACAGGCACAGGCACAGGCACAGGCACAGGCACAGGCACAGGCACAGGCACAGGCACAGGCACAGGCACAGGCACAGGCACAGGCACAGGCTCAGGCACAGACACAGACACAGACACAGACACAGACACAGACACAGACACAGACACAGACACAGACACAGACACAGACACAGACACAGACACAGACACAGACACAGACACAGACACAGACACAGACACAGACACAGACACAGACACAGACACAGACACAGACACAGACACAGACACAGACACAGACACAGACACAGACACAGACACAGACACAGACACAGACACAGACACAGACACAGACACAGACACAGACACAGACACAGACACAGACACAGACACAGACACAGACACAGACACAGACACAGACACAGACACAGACACAGGCACAGGCACAGGCACAGGCTCAAGCACAAGCTCAGACACAGACACAGACACAGACACAGACATAGACACAGACACAGACACAGACAAAGACACAGACACAGACACAGACACAGACACAGATACAGACACAGACACAGACACAGACAGAGACACAGACAGACACAGACACAGACACAGACACAGACACAGACACAGACACAGACACAGACACAGACACAGACACAGACACAGACACAGACACAGACACAGACACAGACACAGACACAGACACAGACACAGACACAGACACAGACACAGACACAGACACAGACACCGACACAGACACAGACACAGACACAGACACAGACACCGACACCGACACAGACACAGACACAGACATAGGCACAGACACAGGCACATGCACACGCACAGGCACATGCATAGGCACAGGCACAGGCAAAGGCACAGGCACAGGCACAGGCACAGTCACAGGCACAGGCACAGGCACAGGCACAGGCACAGGCACAGGCACAGGCACAGGCACAGGCACAGGCACCGGCACAGGCACAGGCACAGGCACAGGCACAGATACAGGCACAGGCACAGCCACAGGCACAGGCACAGGCACATGCACAGGCACAGGCACATGCACAGGCACAGGCACAGGCACAGGCACAGGCACAGGCACAGACACAGACACAGACACAGACACAGACACAGACACAGACACAGACACAGACACAGACACAGACACAGACACAGGCGCAGGCGCAGGCACAGGCGCAGGCACAGGCACAGGCACAGGCACAGGCACAGGCACAGGCACAGGCACAGGCACAGGCACAGGCACAGGCACAGGCACAGGCACAGGCACAGGCACAGGCAAAGGCACAGGCACAGGCACAGGCACAGGCACAGGCACATGCACATACACAGGCACAGGCACAGGCACAGGCCCAGGCACAGGCACAGGCACAGGCACAGGCACAGGCACAGGCACAGGCACAGGCACAGGCACAGGCACAGGCACAGGCACAGGCACAGGCACAGGCACAGGCACAGGCACAGACACAGACACAGACACAGACACAGACACAGACACAGACACAGACACAGACACCGACACAGACACAGACACAGACACAGACACAGACACAGACACAGGCACAGACACAGACACAGACACAGACACAGACACAGACACAGACACAGACACAGACACAGACACAGACACAGACACAGACACAGACACAGACACAGACACAGACACAGACACAGACACAGACACAGACACAGACACAGACACAGACACAGACACAGACACAGACACAGACACAGACACAGACACAGACACAGACACAGGCACAGGCACAGGCACAGGCACAGGCACAGGCTCAAGCACAAGCTCAGACACAGACACAGACACAGACACAGACATAGACACAGACAAAGACACAGACAAAGACACAGACACAGACACAGACACAGACACAGACACAGACACAGACACAGACACAGACACAGACACAGACACAGACACAGACACAGACACAGACACAGACACAGACACAGACACAGACACAGACACAGACACAGACACAGACACAGACACAGACACAGACACAGACACAGACACAGACACAGACACAGACACAGACACAGACACAGACACAGACACAGACACAGACACAGACACAGACACAGACACAGACACAGACACAGACACAGACACAGACACCGACACAGACACAGACACAGACACAGACACAGACACCGACACAGACACAGACACAGACATAGGCACAGACATAGGCACAGACACAGGCACATGCACATGCATAGGCACAGGCACAGGCACAGGCAAAGGCACAGGCACAGGCACAGGCACAGTCACAGGCACAGGCACAGGCACAGGCACAGGCACAGGCACAGGCACCGGCACAGGCACAGGCACAGGCACAGGCACAGGCACCGGCACAGGCACAGGCACAGGCACAGGCACAGGCACAGATACAGGCACAGGCACAGGCACAGGCACAGGCACAGGCACATGCACAGGCACAGGCACATGCACAGGCACAGGCACAGGCACAGGCACAGGCACAGGCACAGGCACAGGCACAGGCACAGGCACAGGCACAGGCACAGGCACAGGCACAGGCACAGGCACAGGCACAGGCACAGGCACAGGCTCAGGCACAGGCACAGGCACAGGCACAGGCACAGGCACAGGCACAGGCACAGGCACAGGCACAGGCACAGGCACAGGCACAGGCACAGGCACAGGCACAGGCACAGGCACAGGCACAGGCACAGGCACAGGCACAGGCACAGGCACAGGCACAGGCACAGGCACAGGCACAGGCACAGGCACAGGCACAGGCACAGGCACAGGCACAGGCACAGGCACAGGCACAGGCACAGGCAAAGGCACAGGCACAGGCACAGGCACAGGCACAGGTACAGGCACAGGCACAGGCACAGGCACAGGCACAGATACAGGCACAGGCACAGGCACAGGCACAGGCACAGGCACAGGCACAGGCACAGGCACAGGCACAGGCACAGGCACAGGCACAGGCACAGGCACAGGCACAGGCACAGGCACAGGCACAGGCACAGGCACAGGCACAGGCACAGGCACAGGCACAGGCACAGGCACAGGCACAGGCACAGGCACAGGCACAGGCACAGGCACAGGCACAGGCACAGGCACAGGCACAGGCACAGGCACAGGCACAGGCACAGGCACAGGCACAGGCACCGGCACAGGCACAGGCACACGCACAGGCACAGGAACAGGCACAGGCACAGGCACAGGCACAGGCACAGGCACAGGCACAGGCACAGGCACAGGCACAGGCACAGGCACAGGCACAGGCACAGGCACAGGCACAGGCACAGGCACAGGCACAGGCACAGGCACAGGCACAGGCACAGGAACAGGCACAGGCACAGGCACAGGCACAGGCACAGGCACAGGCACAGGCACAGGCACAGGCACAGGCACAGGCACAGGCACAGGCAGAGGCACAGGCACAGGCACAGGCACAGGCACAGGCACAGGCACAGGCTCAAGCACAAGCACAAGCACAGGCACAGACACAGACACAGACACAGACACAGACACAGACACAGACACAGACACAGACACAGACACAGACACAGACACAGACACAGACACAGACACAGACACAGACACAGACACAGACACAGGCACAGGTACAGGCTCAAGCACAAGCTCAGACCCAGACACAGACACAGACACAGACACAGACACAGACAAAGACACAGACACAGACACAGACACAGACACAGACACAGACACAGACACAGACACAGACACAGACACAGACACAGACACATACACAGACACAGGCACAGGCACAGGCACAGGTACAGGCACAGGCACAGGCACAGGCACAGGCACAGGCACAGGCACAGGCACAGGCACAGGCACAGGCACAGGCACAGGCACAGGCACAGGCACAGGCACAGGCACAGACACAGACACAGGCACACACAC
>OZ019982.1:1876896-1880935 GCA_963970395.1 Ephialtes manifestator | reverse complement strand
ACAAACACAGACACAGACACAGACACAGACACAGACACAGACACACACATACACACACAGACCCACAGACACACAGAAACATAGACTCACAGTCACACAGACACACAGACACACAGACACACAGACACACAGACACAAAGACATACAGTCACACAGACACACACACAGACACACACGACGAGACACTCACACAGACACACACACGAACAGACACAGACACAGACACAAACACAGACACATACACAGACACATACGCAGACACACACAGACCCACAGACACACAGAAACATAGATTCACAGTCACACAGACACACAGACACACAGACACACAGACACACAGACATACAGTCACACAGACACACTTGCAGACACAGAAACACACAGACATACACAGACATACAGACACAAACAGACACAAACAGACAGAAACGGACACACACAGACACACGCAGACACACAGACATACACAGACATACAAAGACACACAGACACGACACAGACACACAGACACACAGACACACAGACACACAGACACACAGACACACAGACACACAGACACACAGACACACAGACACACAGACACACAGACACACAGACACACAGACACACAGACACACAGACACACAGACACACAGACACACAGACACACAGACACACAGACACACAGACACACAGACACACAGACACACAGACATTCACAGACATACAGACATACAGACACAAACAGACAGAAACAGACACAAACGGACACACACAGACACACACAGACACACACAGTCACACACAGACACACACAGACACACACAGACATACACAGATATACAGAGACACACAGAGACACACACAAATTCACACACAGACACACACACAGAGATACACAGACACACAGAGACACACACAAATTCACACACAGACACACACACAGATATACACAGACACACAGAGACACACACAAATTCACACACAGACACACACACAGAAACGGACACAGACATGCAAACAGACAGACACAGCCACACACAGACACACACATAAACACAGACATACACGGACACACACAGACACACACACACACAGACACACGCACAGACACACACACACAGACGCACACACAGACACACACAGACGCACACACAGACACACACAGACACTCACACAGACACACACACAGGCACACAGAAACAGATACACACATACACACAGACACACACATACACACACAGCCACACACACAGAGACACAGGTACAGACACACACGCAGACACACACACAGACGGAAAGACACACCGACACACAGACACACAGAAACACAGACACACAGACACTCACAGACACACAGACACACAGGCACACAGACACACAGAGACACAGACACACAGACAAACAGACACGAAGACACGCAGACACGCAGACACGCAGACAGGCAGACACGCAGGCACACAGACACACAGACACATAGACACACAGACACACAGACCCACAGGCACCCAGACACACAGACACACAGAAAATACACACACAAACACGCAGACACGCAGACACGCAGACACGCAGACACACAGACACGCAGACACGCAACCACGCAGACACACGGACACACAGTCACAATGACACACAGTCACACAGATACACAGATACACAGACACACAGACACACACAGACACACACAGACACACACAGACACACAGACACACACAGATACACACAAACACACACAGCCACACACAGACACACACAGGCACACGCAGACATACACACAGACACACACACACAGACACACACACAGACACACACACTGACACTCACACAAACACTCACACAGACACACACACAGATACACACACAGACACACACACGCAGACACAGACACACACACGCAGACACAGACACACACACAGACACGCACGCAGACACACACACAGACACACAGACACACACAGACACACACAGACACAGACACAGACGCAGACACAGACACAGACACAGACACAGACACACACACAGACACACACAGACACACACAGACACACTCAACACAGACACAGACACACACAGACCCACGGACACACAGAAATATAGACTCACAGTCACACAGACACACAGACACACAGACACACAGACATACAGTCACACAGACACACTTGCAGACACAGAAACACACACGCATACAGACACAAACAGACACAAACAGACACAAACGGACACACACAGACACACGCATACACACAGACATACACAGACATACAAAGACACACAGACACGACACAGACACACAGACACACAGACACACAGACACACAGACACACAGACACACAGACACACAGACACACAGACACAGAGACACACAGACATACACAGACATACAGACACACAGACACAAACAGACAGAAACAGACACAAACGGACACACACAGACACACACAGACATACACAGTCAAACACAGGCTCACACAGACACACACAGACATACACAAATATACAGAGACACACAGAGACACACACAAATTCACACACAGATATACACAGACACACAGAGACACACACAAATTCACACACAGACACACACACAGATATACACAGACACACAGAGACACACACAGATAAACACAGACATACACGGACACACACAGACACACACACACAGACACACACACACAGACACACACACACAGACGCACACACAGACACACACAGACACTCACACAGACACTCGCAAAGACACTCACACAGACACACACACACACACAGAGACACAGGTACAGACACACACGCAGACACACACACAGACGGAAAGACACACCGACACACAGACACACAGAAACACAGACACACAGACACACACAGACACACAGACACACAGGCACACAGACACACAGAGACACAGACACACAGACAAACAGACACGAAGACACGCAGACACGCAGACACGCAGACACGCAGACACGCAGACACGCAGACACGCAGGCACACAGACACACAGACACATAGACACACAGACACACAGACCCACAGGCACCCAGATACACAGACACACAGAAAATACACACACAAACACGCAGACACGCAGACACGCAGACACGCAGACACACAGACACGCAGACACGCAGCCACGCAGACACACGGACACACAGACACAATGACACACAGTAACACAGATACACAGATATACAGACACACAGGCACACACAGAAACACACAGGCATACAGACACAAACAGACACAAACGGACACACGCAGACACGACACAGACAAACACAGACACACACAGACACACACAGCCACACACAGACACACACAGACACACGCAGATACACACAGACATACACGGACACACACAGACACAAACACACAGACGCACACACGGACACACACACAGACACTCACACAGACACACACAGACAAACACAACACAGACACAGACACAGACACACACACAGTCACACACGCCGAAACACACACAGACACACACAAATTCACACACAGACATACTTACACGCACACAGACACGCACACAGACACACAAAAACACACACAGGCACACACAGACACACACACAGACGCAGACACAGACACACACACAAACATATACAGACACACACAGGCTCACACAGACACACACAGACATACACAGATATACACAGACACACAGAGATACACACAAATTCACACACAGACACAAACACAGAAACGCACACAGACATGCAAACAGACACACACAGCCACACACAGACACACACAGATACACACAGACATACACGGACACACACAGGCACACCCAGACACACACACACACACACACAGACGCACACACAGACAGACACACAGTCACTCACACAGACACTCACACAGACACTCACACAGACACACAAAGACACAGACAGCCACACACAGACACACACAGACACACACAGATACACACAGACACACACGCACACACACGCAGACACACACAGACACGCAAGCAGACACGCACACAGACACACACAGATACACACAATCACACACAGACACACACAGACACACACAGACACACACACAG
>OZ019982.1:1851896-1869396 GCA_963970395.1 Ephialtes manifestator | reverse complement strand
ACACACACAAATTCACACACAGATATACACAGACACACAGAGACACACACAAATTCACACACAGACACACACACAGAAACGCACACAGACATGCAAACAGACAGACATAGCCACACACAGACACACACATAAACACAGACATACACGGACACACACAGACACACACACACACAGACACACGCACAGACACACACACACAGACGCACACACAGACACACACAGACGCACACACAGACACACACAGACACTCACACAGACACACACACAGGCACACAGAAACAGATACACACATACACACAGACACACACATACACACACAGACACACACACAGAGACACAGGTACAGACACACACGCAGACACACACACAGACGGAAAGACACACCGACACACAGACACACAGAAACACAGACACACAGACACTCACAGACACACAGACACACAGGCACACAGACACACAGAGACACAGACACACAGACAAACAGACACGAAGACACGCAGACACGCAGACACGCAGACAGGCAGACACGCAGGCACACAGACACACAGACACATAGACACACAGACACACAGACCCACAGGCACCCAGACACACAGACACACAGAAAATACACACACAAACACGCAGACACGCAGACACGCAGACACGCAGACACACAGACACGCAGACACGCAGCCACGCAGACACACGGACACACAGTCACAATGACACACAGTCACACAGATACACAGATACACAGACACACAGACACACACAGACACACACAGACACACACAGACACACACAGACACACACAGATACACACAAACACACACAGCCACACACAGACACACACAGGCACACGCAGACATACACACAGACACACACACACAGACACACACACAGACACACACACTGACACTCACACAAACACTCACACAGACACACACACAGATACACACACAGACACACACACGCAGACACAGACACACACACAGACACGCACGCAGACACACACACAGACACACAGACACACACAGACACACACAGACACAGACACAGACGCAGACACAGACACAGACACAGACACAGACACACACACAGACACACACAGACACACTCAACACAGACACAGACACACACAGACCCACGGACACACAGAAATATAGACTCACAGTCACACAGACACACAGACACACAGACACACAGACATACAGTCACACAGACACACTTGCAGACACAGAAACACACACGCATACAGACACAAACAGACACAAACAGACACAAACGGACACACACAGACACACGCAGACACACAGACATACACAGACATACAAAGACACACAGACACGACACAGACACACAGACACACAGACACACAGACACACAGACACACAGACACACAGACACAGAGACACACAGACATACACAGACATACAGACACACAGACACAAACACACAGAAACAGACACAAACGGACACACACAGACACACACAGACATACACAGTCAAACACAGGCTCACACAGACACACACAGACATACACAGATATACAGAGACACACAGAGACACACACAAATTCACACACAGATATACACAGACACACAGAGACACACACAAATTCACACACAGACACACACACAGATATACACAGACACACAGAGACACACACAGATAAACACAGACATACACGGACACACACAGACACACAGTCACACAGATACACAGATATACAGACACACAGGCACACACAGAAACACACAGGCATACAGACACGAACAGACACAAACGGACACACGCAGACACGACACAGACAAACACAGACACACACAGACACACACAGCCACACACAGACACACACAGACACACGCAGATACACACAGACATACACGGACACACACAGACACAAACACACAGACGCACACACGGACACACACACAGACACTCACACAGACACACACAGACAAACACAACACAGACACAGACACAGACACACACACAGTCACACACGCCGAAACACACACAGACACACACAAATTCACACACAGACATACTTACACGCACACAGACACGCACACAGACACACAAAAACACACACAGGCACACACAGACACACACACAGACGCAGACACAGACACACACACAAACATATACAGACACACACAGGCTCACACAGACACACACAGACATACACAGATATACACAGACACACAGAGATACACACAAATTCACACACAGACACAAACACAGAAACGCACACAGACATGCAGACAGACACACACAGCCACACACAGACACACACAGATACACACAGACATACACGGACACACACAGGCACACCCAGACACACACACACACACACACACACAGACGCACACACAGACACACACACAGACACTCACACAGACACTCACACAGACACTCACACAGACACACACAGACACAGACAGCCACACACAGACACACACAGACACACACAGATACACACAGACACACACGCACACACACGCAGACACACACAGACACGCAAGCAGACACGCACACAGACACACACAGACACACACAATCACACACAGACACACACAGACACACACAGACACACACAGACACACACAGACACACACACAGACACACACACTGACACTCACACAAACACTCACACAGACACACACACAGATACACACACAGACACACACACGCAGACACAGACACAGACACACACACAGACACGCACGCAGACACACACACAGACACACAGACACACACAGACACACACAGACACACACAACACAGACACAGACACAGACACAGACACAGACACAGACACAGACACAGACACAGACACAGACACAGACACAGACACAGACACAGACACAGACACAGACACAGACACAGACACAGACACAGACACAGACACAGACACAGACACAGACACAGACACAGACACAGACACAGACACAGACACAGACACAGACACAGACACAGACACAGACACAGACACAGACACAGACACAGACACAGACACAGACACAGACACAGACACAGACACAGACACAGACACAGACACAGACACAGACACAGACACAGACACAGACACAGACACAGACACAGACACAGACACAGACACAGACACAGACACAGACACAGACACAGACACAGACACAGACACAGACACAGACACAGACACAGACACAGACACAGACACAGACACAGACACAGACACAGACACAGACACAGACACAGACACAGACACAGACACAGACACAGACACAGACACAGACACAGACACAGACACAGACACAGACACAGACACAGACACAGACACAGACACAGACACAGACACAGACACAGACACAGACACAGACACAGACACAGACACAGACACAGACACAGACACAGACACAGACACAGACGCAGACACAGACACAGACACAGACACAGACACAGACACAGACACAGACACAGACACAGAAACAGACACAGACACAGACACAGACACAGACGCAGACACAGACACACACAGACACAGACACAAACACACACACAGCCACACACAGACACACACAACACAGACACAGACACAGACACAGACACAGAAACAGACATAGACACAGACACAGACACAGACACATACACAGACACAGACACAGACACAGACACAGACACAGACACAGATACAGACACAGACACAGACACAGACACAGACACAGACACAGACACAGACACAGACACAGACACAGACACAGACACAGACACAGACACAGACACAGACACAGACACAGACACAGACACAGACACAGACACAGACACAGACACAGACACAGACACAGACACAGACACAGACACAGACACAGACACAGACACAGACACAGACACAGACACAGACACAGACACAGACACAGACACAGACACATACACAGACACAGACACAGACACAGACACAGACACAGACACAGACACAGACACAGACACAGACACAGACACAGACACAGACACAGACACAGACACAGACACAGACACAGACACAGACACAGACACAGACACAGAAACAGACACAGACACAGACACAGACACAGACGCAGACACAGACACACACAGACACAGACACAAACACACACACAGACACACACAGACACACACAACACAGACACAGACACAGACACAGACACAGACACAGAAACAGACATAGACACAGACACAGACACAGACACATACACAGACACAGACACAGACACAGACACAGACACAGACACAGATACAGACACAGACACAGACACAGACACAGACACATACACAGACACAGACACAAACACAGACACAGACACAGACACAGACACACACATACACACACAGACCCACAGACACAGAAACATAGACTCACAGTCACACAGACACACAGACACACAGACACACAGACACACAGACACAAAGACATACAGTCACAGAGACACACACACAGACACACACGACGAGACACTCACACAGACACACACACGAACAGACACAGACACAGACACAAACACAGACACATACACAGATACACACGCAGACACACACAGACCCACAGACACACAGAAACATAGATTCACAGTCACACAGACACACAGACACACAGACACACAGACACACAGACACACAGACATACAGTCACACAGACACACTTGCAGACACAGAAACACACAGACATACACAGACATACAGACACAAACAGACACAAACAGACAGAAACGGACACACACAGACACACGCAGACACACAGACATACATAGACATACAAAGACACACAGACACGACACAGACACACAGACACACAGACCCACAGACACACAGACACACAGACACACAGACACACAGACACACAGACACACAGACACACAGACACACAGACACACAGACACACAGACACACAGACACACAGACACACAGACACACAGACACACAGACATACACAGACATACAGACACACAGACACAAACAGACAGAAACAGACACAAACGGACACACACAGACACACACAGACACACATAGTCACACACAGGCTCACACAGACACACACAGACATACACAGATATACAGAGACACACAGAGACACACACAAATTCACACACAGACACACACACAGAGATACACAGACACACAGAGACACACACAAATTCACACACAGATATACACAGACACACAGAGACACACACAAATTCACACACAGACACACACACAGAAACGCACACAGACATGCAAACAGACAGACATAGCCACACACAGACACACACATAAACACAGACATACACGGACACACACAGACACACACACACACAGACACACGCACAGACACACACACACAGACGCACACACAGACACACACAGACGCACACACAGACACACACAGACACTCACACAGACACACACACAGGCACACAGAAACAGATACACACATACACACAGACACACACATACACACACAGACACACACACAGAGACACAGGTACAGACACACACGCAGACACACACACAGACGGAAAGACACACCGACACACAGACACACAGAAACACAGACACACAGACACTCACAGACACACAGACACACAGGCACACAGACACACAGACACACAGACACACAGACAAACAGACACGAAGACACGCAGACACGCAGACACGCAGACAGGCAGACACGCAGGCACACAGACACACAGACACATAGACACACAGACACACAGACCCACAGGCACCCAGACACACAGATACACAGAAAATACACACACAAACACGCAGACACGCAGACACGCAGACACGCAGACACACAGACACGCAGACACGCAGCCACGCAGACACACGGACACACAGTCACAATGACACACAGTCACACAGATACACAGATACACAGACACACAGACACACACAGACACACACAGACACACACAGACACACACAGACACACACAGATACACACAAACACACACAGCCACACACAGACACACACAGGCACACGCAGACATACACACAGACACACACACACAGACACACACACAGACACACACACTGACACTCACACAAACACTCACACAGACACACACACAGATACACACACAGACACACACACGCAGACACAGACACACACACAGACACGCACGCAGACACACACACAGACACACAGACACACACAGACACACACAGACACAGACACAGACGCAGACACAGACACAGACACAGACACAGACACACACACAGACACACACAGACACACTCAACACAGACACAGACACACACAGACCCACGGACACACAGAAATATAGACTCACAGTCACACAGACACACAGACACACAGACACACAGACATACAGTCACACAGACACACTTGCAGACACAGAAACACACACGCATACAGACACAAACAGACACAAACAGACACAAACGGACACACACAGACACACGCAGACACACAGACATACACAGACATACAAAGACACACAGACACGACACAGACACACAGACACACAGACACACAGACACACAGACACACAGACACACAGACACACAGACACAGAGACACACAGACATACACAGACATACAGACACACAGACACAAACACACAGAAACAGACACAAACGGACACACACAGACACACACAGACATACACAGTCAAACACAGGCTCACACAGACACACACAGACATACACAGATATACAGAGACACACAGAGACACACACAAATTCACACACAGATATACACAGACACACAGAGACACACACAAATTCACACACAGACACACACACAGATATACACAGACACACAGAGACACACACAGATAAACACAGACATACACGGACACACACAGACACACAGTCACACAGATACACAGATATACAGACACACAGGCACACACAGAAACACACAGGCATACAGACACGAACAGACACAAACGGACACACGCAGACACGACACAGACAAACACAGACACACACAGACACACACAGCCACACACAGACACACACAGACACACGCAGATACACACAGACATACACGGACACACACAGACACAAACACACAGACGCACACACGGACACACACACAGACACTCACACAGACACACACAGACAAACACAACACAGACACAGACACAGACACACACACAGTCACACACGCCGAAACACACACAGACACACACAAATTCACACACAGACATACTTACACGCACACAGACACGCACACAGACACACAAAAACACACACAGGCACACACAGACACACACACAGACGCAGACACAGACACACACACAAACATATACAGACACACACAGGCTCACACAGACACACACAGACATACACAGATATACACAGACACACAGAGATACACACAAATTCACACACAGACACAAACACAGAAACGCACACAGACATGCAGACAGACACACACAGCCACACACAGACACACACAGATACACACAGACATACACGGACACACACAGGCACACCCAGACACACACACACACACACACACACAGACGCACACACAGACACACACACAGACACTCACACAGACACTCACACAGACACTCACACAGACACACACAGACACAGACAGCCACACACAGACACACACAGACACACACAGATACACACAGACACACACGCACACACACGCAGACACACACAGACACGCAAGCAGACACGCACACAGACACACACAGACACACACAATCACACACAGACACACACAGACACACACAGACACACACAGACACACACAGACACACACACAGACACACACACTGACACTCACACAAACACTCACACAGACACACACACAGATACACACACAGACACACACACGCAGACACAGACACAGACACACACACAGACACGCACGCAGACACACACACAGACACACAGACACACACAGACACACACAGACACACACAACACAGACACAGACACAGACACAGACACAGACACAGACACAGACACAGACACAGACACAGACACAGACACAGACACAGACACAGACACAGACACAGACACAGACACAGACACAGACACAGACACAGACACAGACACAGACACAGACACAGACACAGACACAGACACAGACACAGACACAGACACAGACACAGACACAGACACAGACACAGACACAGACACAGACACAGACACAGACACAGACACAGACACAGACACAGACACAGACACAGACACAGACACAGACACAGACACAGACACAGACACAGACACAGACACAGACACAGACACAGACACAGACACAGACACAGACACAGACACAGACACAGACACAGACACAGACACAGACACAGACACAGACACAGACACAGACACAGACACAGACACAGACACAGACACAGACACAGACACAGACACAGACACAGACACAGACACAGACACAGACACAGACACAGACACAGACACAGACACAGACACAGACGCAGACACAGACACAGACACAGACACAGACACAGACACAGACACAGACACAGACACAGAAACAGACACAGACACAGACACAGACACAGACGCAGACACAGACACACACAGACACAGACACAAACACACACACAGCCACACACAGACACACACAACACAGACACAGACACAGACACAGACACAGACACAGAAACAGACATAGACACAGACACAGACACAGACACATACACAGACACAGACACAGACACAGACACAGACACAGACACAGATACAGACACAGACACAGACACAGACACAGACACATACACAGACACAGACACAAACACAGACACAGACACAGACACAGACACACACATACACACACAGACCCACAGACACAGAAACACAGACTCACAGTCACACAGACACACAGACACACAGACACACAGACACACAGACACAAAGACATACAGTCACACAGACACACACACAGACACACACGACGAGACACTCACACAGACACACACACGAACAGACACAGACACAGACACAAACACAGACACATACACAGATACACACGCAGACACACACACGACCAGACACAGACACAGACACAAACACAGACACATACACAGATACACACGCAGACACACACAGACCCACAGACACACAGAAACATAGATTCACAGTCACACAGACACACAGACACACAGACACACAGACACACAGACACACAGACATACAGTCACACAGACACACTTGCAGACACAGAAACACACAGACATACACAGACATACAGACACAAACAGACACAAACAGACAGAAACGGACACACACAGACACACGCAGACACACAGACATACATAGACATACAAAGACACACAGACACGACACAGACACACAGACACACAGACCCACAGACACACAGACACACAGACACACAGACACACAGACACACAGACACACAGACACACAGACACACAGACACACAGACACACAGACACACAGACACACAGACACACAGACACACAGACACACAGACATACACAGACATACAGACACACAGACACAAACAGACAGAAACAGACACAAACGGACACACACAGACACACACAGACACACATAGTCACACACAGGCTCACACAGACACACACAGACATACACAGATATACAGAGACACACAGAGACACACACAAATTCACACACAGACACACACACAGAGATACACAGACACACAGAGACACACACAAATTCACACACAGATATACACAGACACACAGAGACACACACAGACACACACACAGAAACGCACACAGACATGCAAACAGACAGACATAGCCACACACAGACACACACATAAACACAGACATACACGGACACACACAGACACACGCACAGACACACACACACAGACGCACACACAGACACACACAGACGCACACACAGACACACACAGACACTCACACAGACACACACACAGGCACACAGAAACAGATACACACATACACACAGACACACACATACACACACAGACACACACACAGAGACACAGGTACAGACACACACGCAGACACACACACAGACGGAAAGACACACCGACACACAGACACACAGAAACACAGACACACAGACACTCACAGACACACAGACACACAGGCACACAGACACACAGAGACAC
The DNA here is from genome assembly GCA_963970395.1 of Ephialtes manifestator. Lineage (NCBI taxonomy): Eukaryota > Metazoa > Arthropoda > Insecta > Hymenoptera > Ichneumonidae > Ephialtes > Ephialtes manifestator. The sequence goes on along the minus strand of OZ019982.1, from coordinate 1,859,327 downwards.
AGACACACAGACAAACAGACACGAAGACACGCAGACACGCAGACACGCAGACAGGCAGACACGCAGGCACACAGACACACAGACACATAGACACACAGACACACAGACCCACAGGCACCCAGACACACAGACACACAGAAAATACACACACAAACACGCAGACACGCAGACACGCAGACACGCAGACACACAGACACGCAGACACGCAGCCACGCAGACACACGGACACACAGTCACAATGACACACAGTCACACAGATACACAGATACACAGACACACAGACACACACAGACACACACAGACACACACAGACACACACAGACACACACAGATACACACAAACACACACAGCCACACACAGACACACACAGGCACACGCAGACATACACACAGACACACACACACAGACACACACACAGACACACACACTGACACTCACACAAACACTCACACAGACACACACACAGATACACACACAGACACACACACGCAGACACAGACACACACACAGACACGCACGCAGACACACACACAGACACACAGACACACACAGACACACACAGACACAGACACAGACGCAGACACAGAAACAGACACAGACACAGACACACACACAGACACACACAGACACACTCAACACAGACACAGACACACACAGACCCACGGACACACAGAAATATAGACTCACAGTCACACAGACACACAGACACACAGACACACAGACATACAGTCACACAGACACACTTGCAGACACAGAAACACACACGCATACAGACACAAACAGACACAAACAGACACAAACGGACACACACAGACACACGCAGACACACAGACATACACAGACATACAAAGACACACAGACACGACACAGACACACAGACACACAGACACACAGACACACAGACACACAGACACACAGACACACAGACACAGAGACACACAGACATACACAGACATACAGACACACAGACACAAACAGACAGAAACAGACACAAACGGACACACACAGACACACACAGACATACACAGTCAAACACAGGCTCACACAGACACACACAGACATACACAGATATACAGAGACACACAGAGACACACACAAATTCACACACAGATATACACAGACACACAGAGACACACACAAATTCACACACAGACACACACACAGATATACACAGACACACAGAGACACACACAGATAAACACAGACATACACGGACACACACAGACACACAGTCACACAGATACACAGATATACAGACATACAGGCACACACAGAAACACACAGGCATACAGACACGAACAGACACAAACGGACACACGCAGACACGACACAGACAAACACAGACACACACAGACACACACAGCCACACACAGACACACACAGACACACGCAGATACACACAGACATACACGGACACACACAGACACAAACACACAGACGCACACACGGACACACACACAGACACTCACACAGACACACACAGACAAACACAACACAGACACAGACACAGACACACACACAGTCACACACGCCGAAACACACACAGACACACACAAATTCACACACAGACATACTTACACGCACACAGACACGCACACAGACACACAAAAACACACACAGGCACACACAGACACACACACAGACGCAGACACAGACACACACACAAACATATACAGACACACACAGGCTCACACAGACACACACAGACATACACAGATATACACAGACACACAGAGATACACACAAATTCACACACAGACACAAACACAGAAACGCACACAGACATGCAGACAGACACACACAGCCACACACAGACACACACAGATACACACAGACATACACGGACACACACAGGCACACCCAGACACACACACACACACACACACACAGACGCACACACAGACACACACACAGACACTCACACAGACACTCACACAGACACTCACACAGACACACACAGACACAGACAGCCACACACAGACACACACAGACACACACAGATACACACAGACACACACGCACACACACGCAGACACACACAGACACGCAAGCAGACACGCACACAGACACACACAGACACACACAATCACACACAGACACACACAGACACACACAGACACACACAGACACACACAGACACACACACAGACACACACACTGACACTCACACAAACACTCACACAGACACACACACAGATACACACACAGACACACACACGCAGACACAGACACAGACACACACACAGACACGCACGCAGACACACACACAGACACACAGACACACACAGACACACACAGACACACACAACACAGACACAGACACAGACACAGACACAGACACAGACACAGACACAGACACAGACACAGACACAGACACAGACACATACACAGACACAGACACAGACACAGACACAGACACAGACACAGACACAGACACAGACACAGACACAGACACAGACACAGACACAGACACAGACACAGACACAGACACAGACACAGACACAGACACAGACACAGACACAGACACAGACACAGACACAGACACAGACACAGACACAGACACAGACACAGACACAGACACAGACACAGACACAGACACAGACACAGACACAGACACAGACACAGACACAGACACAGACACAGACACAGACACAGACACAGACACAGACACAGACACAGACACAGACACAGACACAGACACAGACACAGACACAGACACAGACACAGACACAGACACAGACACAGACGCAGACACAGACACAGACACAGACACAGACGCAGACACAGACACAGACACAGACACAGACACAGACACAGACACAGACACAGACACAGACACAGACGCAGACACAGACACACACAGACACAGACACAAACACACACACAGACACACACAGACACACACAACACAGAAGCAGACATAGACACAGACACAGACACAGACACAGACACATACACAGACACAGACACAGACACAGACACAGACACAGACACAGACACAGACACAGATACAGACACAGACACAGACACAGACACAGACACAGACACAGACACAGACACAGACACAGACACAGACACAGACACAGACACAGACACAGACACACACATACACACACAGACCCACAGACACACAGAAACATAGACTCACAGTCACACAGACACACAGACACACAGACACACAGACACAAAGACATACAGTCACACAGACACACACACAGACACACACGACGAGACACGACGAGACACTCACACAGACACACACACGAACAGACACAGACACAGACACAGACACAAACACAGACACATACACAGACACACACAGACCCACAGACACACAGAAACATAGATTCACAGTCACGCAGACACACAGACACACAGACACACAGACACACAGACATACAGTCATACAGACACACTTGCAGACACAGAAACACACAGACATACACAGACATACAGACACAAACAGACACAAACAGACAGAAACGGACACACACAGACACACGCAGACACACAGACATACACAGACATACAAAGACACACAGACACGACACAGACACGACACAGACACACAGACACACAGACACACAGACACACAGACACACAGACACACAGACACACAGACACACAGACACACAGACACACAGACACACAGACACACAGACACACAGACACACAGACACAGAGACACACAGACATACACAGACATACAGACACACAGACACAAACAGACAGAAACAGACACAAACGGACACACACAGACACACACAGACACACACAGTCACACACAGGCTCACACAGACACACACAGACATACACAGATATACAGAGACACACAGAGACACACACAAATTCACACACAGACACACACACAGATATACACAGACACACAGAGACACACACAAATTCACACACAGACACACACACAGATATACACAGACACACAGAGACACACACAAATTCACACACAGAAACGCACACAGACATGCAAACAGACAGACACAGCCACACACAGACACACACATAAACACAGACATACACGGACACACACAGACACACACATACACAGACACACACACACAGACGCACACACAGACACACACAGACACTCACACAGACACACACACAGGCACACAGAAACAGATACACACTGTAACGTGGTGCTTTTTGGCGCACCGCGTTACTGCTGCTGTCGGAAGCCCTAAGGCTACAATTTTGCATACCGTCCGCTGTCGAGCTCTCTCCAGGGCAAAAATTAGGTTTAAGTTAGGGTTAGAATAATATTTCTCGTAGAATGTAATTTCGTTAGGATAAGTTTGTATTATTTGCGTAAACTCCGACCTCACTGGCCCCTTCAAGAACGCAACCACCGGTGGACTTTCGTATTTTGAGGCTGTCATCTTTATCCGCTGTCGTCAGGCTGTCCTGGTCCCAAGGACATGCGTTAGCCCTAAGGAAGTGAGGAACCGAGGGGTGTGCAGTTAGACCTCACCTTCACGCGGAGTGGACGCCAACTGAAGGTTTCAGTTCCCGACGAGATCGTTCACCTCGTCGGCGAAATACACAACTTGAGGCAGAGGGCCACGGACGACTGGAATCTTACCACCGTCGTGCCCGCTCTGCCCGATTAGATTAGAGCAATGGACCTCCAATATTTTTAACCGCCAACTTTTGAGGAAAAGATGAGGCACCGATTGCTTGGTGGGACGAAATTTAAATGCCCCGGAGCAGCCCCTGAATTCCGTTGGAATTTATGGACGTCATCCCCTCGATGGACATCTACCTTTTGGCGTACTCGAGCCATGAGGCGGCACCTCCACCACCCGAGATGCCCACGAGTTTTTCCATGCGAGTCAGCGTTGGCCGGTATACGGGATTCACCGCACCGCAGGCTGAGGCGGGGCCATGTAACGCTGTCGAAAATTCTCGGACACCCCCACGAATTAAATCAGGCTACAAAAATTAATCACGCGAGTTTTCCAGCGGTTCAACCTCAGCAATAACATGAACAAATTGCAGCGAGGAAAAATCAACATGTAAGGTAACCGCTGGCCGTGGTTAAAACATCACCCACAACATCAATCATTGGCTAAATTTCTTTCGCTGTCGGGGTGTGGAGAAATCGACAACAATTTGTTTATGAGGGACAGCGGTGAGGAGCAGCAAGGAGACGACAATTAGAGTGAGGGAAGCGATCGGCACGCGTCGTAAATTTTCGGCGATCGAGGACTTAAAGTAGGGATCATTCGCTCCAGGTTTCGAAAAGCTAAGGATCATCGAGAACTTCGCGATTAGCCTCGATCGACCGCGGACGCTTCTCAGAGCTTTCAAGAATGTTTCCGTAACTATCGTTGTGCCGAGAGTAGCTGCCGATCCTCCGGAGAGAAGTTGGACCATTATCGTGAGGACTAGTGCCAGTGAGGACGTGAGTACCCGTATCCCGGGAGTCAGTTTTGTCAGGTCCGGAAGCTGTGAGTTGATTTATAATAAATTATTAAGTGGAATCTTTCGCGAGTAAATTACTCGCCGTAGTTTAGGCCCTGGAAGAGAGGAGGCTGTCGCGAAGGGTCTATTTCTACTTCGTCTATTTCTATTTCGTTTTTCGTCTAATTCTATTTCTATTTCTATTTCTATCACTTAATTTCTCTGTCTTATAATTCCTCCGTTATCTATTGGTTTACCGTTCAAACTTTAGTTCATGGTTATTTCGCCGAATATCGGTTTGTTCTATTTATCTTTCAGCCGTAAATTTTGTATAATTTTTTTTGGATAAGCGTAATGGTTATTGTGTTACCGAAATTATCGTGGCTGTCGAAATATTCTCACCAAGAAGAGCTATCGGCCGACCTTTTTCATTGAAGTATCGCAAAGGCAAATTATTTCTGAATATTTCGAGCAGCGTGTGCGTGCGGCGACCGACTAGAAGGCGTTTCGTCCTTTTTTTTTGCTTTGTGTTTGTTGGATGGTGAAGAATTTGTGGACCAAAATAAGACTGATTTTTTTTGTGCAATTTAGGGAATTTATGAGGAAACTTAGTTAGTTAGTTTTTCTCGAAATTATCGTGCTGTCGTACCGGGCTCAGCCGTAGGCTGAGAAAACCGGTGTTTTAGTACCGCCATCCTAAGCCGAATTTTCGGGAAAACGAAAGAAAAGTTCTTTCGTTTAGTGAGTTAGTTACTTAGTAGCCTCTCGATCGATTTTCGTGCTGTCGTGTTGGGAGATTGGTCCCACGTGAGCGAAACGACTGTATTGTTAATTTCTCAGCCGATGCTTTAGAGTGAAGGGCGCGATCGAGAGTATTTTTCGGTGTCTTTTGCGTCAGTTTATTACTAGCCTAAGTTAATTTAGAATTAGAAAGTAAGAGATTCTGCGCGTTGTTCGCTAATTTTTATGTATTCGATCTCATTAATAAATATAATTTTGCTTGGATCTCAGTAATTGAGAAAGTCATCGAAGTTGTCGAGATCCCGAGAACTGGGAATTAGTTGTCTTATTCACCGTCAATTTATCGCAATATTTACCGCTGATTTACCGAAATTTAAACTTTTTGCTTTATATTCCACCTTTTTTTTTTATTTCTCGCAATCTACCATTGTATATCGCATTCAACCTATTTTTTTACGGTTTCTATTTCACTTCCGAAACGGTCTCAAACCAAATACTTTTTCAAATTAATAAACTCTACTCTGTTATATTAAATTTAATTACCGAGTTATTTTCTCTACCGTAGAACCTGAGCTAGTGGCTTGTGCCGTCAATTCTCCCGCTGTCGAATTAAGCTAGCTATCGAGTCAAATCGAGTCAATTTTTTTAGGGCCGTCTCTAGGCGGCTGGCGCCCTGGGAGACAGGCCGGGGGAATAGGACGAAGGTGCCGGAGAGTAATTTTCCGGTTACAACACATACACACAGACACACACATACACACACAGAAACACACACAGAGACACAGGTACAGACACACACGCAGACACACACACAGACGGAAAGACACACCGACACACAGACACACAGAAACACAGACACACAGACACTCACAGACCCACAGACACACAGGCACACAGACACACCGAGACACAGACACACAGACAAACAGACACGAAGACACGCAGACACGCAGACACGCAGACAGGCAGACACGCAGGCACACAGACACACAGACACATAGACACACAGACACACAGACCCACAGGCACCCAGACACACAGACACACAGAAAATACACACACAAACACGCAGACACGCAGACACGCAGACACGCAGCCACGCAGACACACGGACACACAGTCACAATGACACACAGTCACACAGATACACAGATACACAGATACACAGACACACAGACACACACAGACACACACAGACACACACAGATACACACAAACACACACAGCCACACACAGACACACACAGGCACACGCAGACATACACACAG
>OZ019982.1:1839396-1841896 GCA_963970395.1 Ephialtes manifestator | reverse complement strand
CACAGACACAGACACAGACACAGACACAGACACAGACACAGACACAGACACAGACACAGACACAGACACAGACACAGATACAGACACAGACACAGACACAGACACAGACACAGACACAGACACAGACACAGACACAGACACAGACACAGACACAGACACAGACACAGACACAGACGCAGACACAGACACAGACACAGACACAGACACCGACACAGACACAGACACAGACACAGACACAGACACAGACACAGACGCAGACACAGACACACACAGACACAGACACAGACACAAACACACACACAGACACACACAGACACACACAACACAGAAACAGACATAGACACAGACACAGACACAGACACAGACACATACACAGACACAGACACAGACACAGACACAGACACAGACACAGACACAGACACAGACACAGACACAGATACAGACACAGACACAGACACAGACACAGACACAGACACAGACACAGACACAGACACAGACACAGACACAGACACAGACACAGACACAGACACAGACACACACATACACACACAGACCCACAGACACACAGAAACATAGACTCACAGTCACACAGACACACAGACACACAGACACACAGACACAAAGACATACAGTCACACAGACACACACACAGACACACACAACGAGACCCTCACACAGACACACACACGAACAGACACAGACACAGACACAAACACAGACACATACACAGACATACACGCAGACACACACAGACCCACAGACACACAGAAACATAGATTCACAGTCACACAGACACACAGACACATAGACACACAGACACACAGACATACAGTCACACAGACACACTTGCAGACACAGAAACACACAGACATACACAGACATACAGACACAAACAGACACAAACAGACAGAAACGGACACACACAGACACACGCAGACACACAGACATACACAGACATACAAAGACACACAGACACGACACAGACACACAGACACACAGACACACAGACACACAGACACACAGACACACAGACACACAGACACACAGACACAAAGACACACAGACACAGAGACACACAGACATACACAGACATACAGACACACAGACACAAACAGACAGAAACAGACACAAACGGACACACACAGACACACACAGACACAAACGGACACACACAGACACACACAGACACACAGAGTCACACACAGGCTCACACAGACACACACAGACATACAAAGATATACAGAGACACACAGAGACACACACAAATTCACACACAGACACACACACAGATATACACAGACACACAGAGACACACACAAATTCACACACAGACACACACACAGAAACGCACACAGACATGCAAACAGACAGACACAGACACACACAGACACACACATAAACACAGACATACACGGACACACACAGACACACACACAGACACACACACACAGACGCACACACAGACACACACAGACACTCACACAGACACACACACAGGCACACAGAAACAGATACACACATACACACAGACACACACATACACACACAGACACACACACAGAGACACAGGTACAGACACACACGCAGACACACACACAGACGGAAAGACACACCGACGAACAGACACACAGAAACACAGACACACAGACACTCACAGACACACAAACACACAGGCACACAGACACACAGAGACACAGACACACAGACAAACAGACACGAAGACACGCAGACACGCAGATACGCAGACAGGCAGACACGCAGGCACACAGACACACAGACACATAGACACACAGACACACAGACCCACAGGCACCCAGACACACAGACACACAGAAAATACACACACAAACACGCAGACACGCAGACACGCAGACACGCAGACACACAGACACGCAGACACGCAGCCACGCAGTCACACGGAAACACAGTCACAATGACACACAGTCACACAGATACACAGATACACAGACACACAGACACACACAGACACACACAGACACACACAGATACACACAAACACACACAGCCACACACAGACACACACAGGCACACGCAGACATACACACAGACACACACACACAGACACACACACAGACACACACACTGACACTCACACAAACACTCACACAGACACACACACGCAGACACAGACACAGACACACACACAGACACGCACACAGACACACAGACACACACAGACACACACAGACACAGACACAGACACAGACGCAGACACAGACACAGACAGACACAGACACACACACAGACACACACAGACACACACAACACAGACACAGACACAGACACAGACACAGACACAGACACAGACACAGACACAGACACAGACACAGACACAGACACAGACACAGACACAGACACAGACACAGACACAGACACAGACACAGACACAGACACAGACACAGACACAGACACAGACACAGACACAGACACAGACACAGACACAGACACAGACACAGACACAGACACAGACACAGACACA
>OZ019982.1:1826896-1831896 GCA_963970395.1 Ephialtes manifestator | reverse complement strand
CACAGACACACACATAAACACAGACATACACGGACACACACAGACACACACACACAGACACACACACAGACACACACACACAGACGCACACACAGACACACACACAGGCACACAGAAACAGATACACACGTACACACAGACACACACATACACACACAGACACACACACAGAGACACAGGTACAGACACACACGCAGACACACACACAGACGGAAAGACACACCGACACACAGACACACAGAAACACAGACACACAGACACACACAGACACACAGACACACAGGCACACAGACACACAGAGACACAGACACACAGACACACACAGAAACACACAGGCATACAGACACAAACAGACACAAACGGACACACGCAGACACGACACAGACAAACACACACACACACAGACACACACAGCCACACACAGACACACACAGACACACGCAGATACACACAGACATACACGGGCACACACGGACACAAACACACAGACGCACACACGGACACACACACAGACACTCACACAGACACACACAGACACACACAACACAGACACAGACACAGACACACACACAGTCACACACGCCGAAACACACACAGACACACACAAATTCACACACAGACATACTTACACGCACACAGACACGCACACAAACACACAAAAACACACACAGGCACACACAGACACACACGCACACACGCAGACACACACACAGACACACAGACACAGAGACACACAGACACACAGACACACACACACACACAGACATACAGACACACAGACACACACACACACACAAACACACAGACACACAGACACACACACAGACGCAGACACAGACACACACACAGACATATACAGACACACACAGGCTCACACAGACACACACAGACATACACAGATATACACAGACACACAGAGATACACACAAATTCACACACAGACACAAACACAGAAACGCACACAGACATGCAAACAGACACACACAGCCACACACAGACACACACAGACACACACAGACATACACGGACACACACAGGCACACGCAGACACACACACAGACACACACACACAGACGCACACACAGACACTCACACAGACACACACAGACACAGACAGCCACACACAGACACACACAGACACACACAGATACACACAGATACACACAGACACACACAGACACACAAAGACACACACAGATACACACAGACACACACAGACACACACAGACACACACAGACACTCACAGACACACAGACACACTCAGACACACACAGACACACACAGACACACGCAGACACACACAGACACACACAGACACACACAGACACACACAGACACACGCAGACATACACAGAGACACACACACAGACACACACACAGACACACACACTGACACTCACACAAACACTCACACAGACACACACACAGATACACACACAGACACACACACGCAGACACAGACACAGACACACACACAGACACGCACGCAGACACACACACAGACACACAGACACAGACACAGACGCAGACACAGACACAGACAGACACAGACACACACACAGACACACACAGACACACACAACACAGACACAGACACAGACACAGACACAGACACAGACACAGACACAGACACAGACACAGACACAGACACAGACACAGACACAGACACAGACACAGACACAGACACAGACACAGACACAGACAGAGACACAGACACAGACACAGACACAGACACAGACACAGACACAGACACAGATACAGACACAGACACAGACACAGACACACACATACACACACAGACCCACAGACACACAGAAACATAGACTCACAGTCACACAGACACACAGACACACAGACACAAAGACATACAGTCACACAGACACACACACAGACACACACGACGAGACACTCACACAGACACACACACGAACAGACACAGACACAGACACAAACACAAACACATACACAGACACACACAGACCCACAGACACACAGAAACATAGATTCACAGTCACACAGACACACAGACACACAGACACACAGACACACAGACACAAAGACATACAGTCATACAGACACACTTGCAGACACAGAAACACACAGACATACACAGACATACAGACACAAACAGACACAAACAGACAGAAACGGACACACACAGACACACGCAGACACACAGACATACACAGACATACAAAGACACACAGACACGACACAGACACACAGACACACAGACACACAGACACACAGACACACAGACACACAGACACACAGACACACAGACACACAGACACACAGACACACAGACACACAGACACACAGACACACAGACACAGAGACACACAGACATACACAGACATACAGACACACAGACACAAACAGACAGAAACAGACACAAACGGACACACACAGACACACACAGACACACACAGTCACACACAGGCTCACACAGACACACACAGACATACACAGATATACAGAGACACACAGAGACACACACAAATTCACACACAGACACACACACAGATATACACAGACACACAGAGACACACACAAATTCACACACAGACACACACACAGATATACACAGACACACAGAGACACACACAAATTCACACACAGACACACACACAGAAACGCACACAGACATGCAAACAGACAGACACAGCCACACACAGACACACACATAAACACAGACATACACGGACACACACAGACACACACATACACAGACACACACACAGACACACACACACAGACGCACACAGACACACACAGACACTCACACAGACACACAAACAGGCACACAGAAACAGATACACACATACACACAGACACACACATACACACACAGACACACGTACAGACACACACGCAGACACACACACAGACGGAAAGACACACCGACACACAGACACACAGAAACACAGACACACAGACACTCACAGACACACAGACACACAGGCACACAGACACACAGAGACACAGACACACAGACAAACAGACACGAAGACACGCAGACACGCAGACACGCAGACAGGCAGACACGCAGGCACACAGACACACAGACACATAGACACACAGACACACAGACCCACAGGCACCCAGACACACAGACACACAGAAAATACACTCACAAACACGCAGACACGCAGACACGCAGACACGCAGACACACAGACACGCAGACACGCAGCCACGCAGTCACACGGACACACAGTCACAATGACACACAGTCACACAGATACACAGATACACAGACACACAGACGCACACAGACACACACAGACACACACAGACACACACAGATACACACAAACACACACAGCCACACACAGACACACACAGGCACACGCAGACTTACACACAGACACACACACACAGACACACACACAGACACACACACTGACACTCACACAAACACTCACACAGACACACACACAGGTACACACACAGACACACACACGCAGACACAGACACAGACGCACACACAGACACGCACACAGACACACAGACACACACAGACACACACAGACACAGACACAGACGCAGACACAGACACAGACAGACACAGACACACACACAGACACACACAGACACACACAACACAGACACAGACACAGACACAGACACAGACACAGACACAGACACAGACACAGACACAGACACAGGCACAGACACAGACACAGACACAGACACAGACACAGACACAGACACAGACACAGACACAGACACAGACACAGACACAGACACAGACACAGACACAGACACAGACACAGACACAGACACAGACACAGACACAGACACAGACACAGACACAGACACAGACACAGACACAGACAGAGACACAGACACAGACACAGACACAGACACAGACACAGACACAGACACAGACACAGACACAGACACAGACACAGACACAGACACAGACACAGACACAGACACAGACACAGACACAGACACAGACACAGACGCAGACACAGACACAGACACAGACACAGACACAGACACAGACACAGACACAGACACAGACACAGACACAGACACAGACACAGACACAGACACAGACACAGACACAGACACAGACACAAACACAGACACAGACACAGACACAGACACAGACACAGACACAGACACAGACACACACATACACACACAGACCCACAGACACACAGAAACATAGACTCACAGTCACACAGACACACAGACACACAGACAGACAGACACAAAGACATACAGTCACACAGACACACACACAGACACACACGACGAAACACTCACACAAACACACACACGAACAGACACAGACACAGACACAAACACAGACACATACACAGACACACACAGACCCACAGACACACAGAAACATAGATTCACAGTCACACAGACACACAGACACACAGACACACAGACACACAGACACACAGACACACAGACATACAGCACTTGCAGACACAGAAACACACAGACATACACAGACATACAGACACAAACAGACACAAACAGACAGAAACGGACACACACAGACACACGCAGACACACAGACATACAAAGACACACAGACACGACACAGACACGACACAGGCACACAGACACACGGACACACAGACACACAGACACACAGACACACAGACACACAGACACACAGACACACAGACACACAGATACACAGACACACAGACACACAGACACACAGACACACAGACACACAGACACACAGACACACAGACACACAGACACACAGACACAGAGACACACAGACATACACAGACATACAGACACACAGACACAAACAGACAGAAACAGACACAAACGGACACACACAGACACACACCGACACACACAGTCACACACAGGATCACACAGACACACACAGACATACACAGATATACAGAGTCACACAGAGACACACACAAATTCACACACAGACACACACACAGATATACACAGACACACAGAGACACACACAAATTCACACACAGACACACACACAGATATAC
>OZ019982.1:1816896-1821896 GCA_963970395.1 Ephialtes manifestator | reverse complement strand
ACACAGACATACACAGATATACACAGACACACAGAGATACACACAAATTCACACACAGACACAAACACAGAAACGCACACAGACATGCAAACAGACACACACAGCCACACACAGACACACACAGACACACACAGACATACACGGACACACACAGGCACACGCAGACACACACACAGACACACACACACAGACGCACACACAGACACTCACACAGACACACACAGACACAGACAGCCACACACAGACACACACAGACACACACAGATACACACAGATACACACAGACACACACAGACACACAAAGACACACACAGATACACACAGACACACACAGACACACACAGACACACACAGACACACACAGACACACAGACACACTCAGACACACACAGACACACACAGACACACGCAGACACACACAGACACACACAGACACACACAGACACACACAGACACACGCAGACATACACAGAGACACACACACAGACACACACACAGACACACACACTGACACTCACACAAACACTCACACAGACACACACACAGATACACACACAGACACACACACGCAGACACAGACACAGACACACACACAGACACGCACGCAGACACACACACAGACACACAGACACAGACACAGACGCAGACACAGACACAGACAGACACAGACACACACACAGACACACACAGACACACACAACACAGACACAGACACAGACACAGACACAGACACAGACACAGACACAGACACAGACACAGACACAGACACAGACACAGACACAGACACAGACACAGACACAGACACAGACACAGACACAGACAGAGACACAGACACAGACACAGACACAGACACAGACACAGACACAGACACAGATACAGACACAGACACAGACACAGACACACACATACACACACAGACCCACAGACACACAGAAACATAGACTCACAGTCACACAGACACACAGACACACAGACACAAAGACATACAGTCACACAGACACACACACAGACACACACGACGAGACACTCACACAGACACACACACGAACAGACACAGACACAGACACAAACACAAACACATACACAGACACACACAGACCCACAGACACACAGAAACATAGATTCACAGTCACACAGACACACAGACACACAGACACACAGACACACAGACACAAAGACATACAGTCATACAGACACACTTGCAGACACAGAAACACACAGACATACACAGACATACAGACACAAACAGACACAAACAGACAGAAACGGACACACACAGACACACGCAGACACACAGACATACACAGACATACAAAGACACACAGACACGACACAGACACACAGACACACAGACACACAGACACACAGACACACAGACACACAGACACACAGACACACAGACACACAGACACACAGACACACAGACACACAGACACACAGACACACAGACACAGAGACACACAGACATACACAGACATACAGACACACAGACACAAACAGACAGAAACAGACACAAACGGACACACACAGACACACACAGACACACACAGTCACACACAGGCTCACACAGACACACACAGACATACACAGATATACAGAGACACACAGAGACACACACAAATTCACACACAGACACACACACAGATATACACAGACACACAGAGACACACACAAATTCACACACAGACACACACACAGATATACACAGACACACAGAGACACACACAAATTCACACACAGACACACACACAGAAACGCACACAGACATGCAAACAGACAGACACAGCCACACACAGACACACACATAAACACAGACATACACGGACACACACAGACACACACATACACAGACACACACACAGACACACACACACAGACGCACACAGACACACACAGACACTCACACAGACACACAAACAGGCACACAGAAACAGATACACACATACACACAGACACACACATACACACACAGACACACGTACAGACACACACGCAGACACACACACAGACGGAAAGACACACCGACACACAGACACACAGAAACACAGACACACAGACACTCACAGACACACAGACACACAGGCACACAGACACACAGAGACACAGACACACAGACAAACAGACACGAAGACACGCAGACACGCAGACACGCAGACAGGCAGACACGCAGGCACACAGACACACAGACACATAGACACACAGACACACAGACCCACAGGCACCCAGACACACAGACACACAGAAAATACACACACAAACACGCAGACACGCAGACACGCAGACACGCAGACACACAGACACGCAGACACGCAGCCACGCAGTCACACGGACACACAGTCACAATGACACACAGTCACACAGATACACAGATACACAGACACACAGACGCACACAGACACACACAGACACACACAGACACACACAGATACACACAAACACACACAGCCACACACAGACACACACAGGCACACGCAGACTTACACACAGACACACACACACAGACACACACACAGACACACACACTGACACTCACACAAACACTCACACAGACACACACACAGGTACACACACAGACACACACACGCAGACACAGACACAGACGCACACACAGACACGCACACAGACACACAGACACACACAGACACACACAGACACAGACACAGACGCAGACACAGACACAGACAGACACAGACACACACACAGACACACACAGACACACACAACACAGACACAGACACAGACACAGACACAGACACAGACACAGACACAGACACAGACACAGACACAGACACAGGCACAGACACAGACACAGACACAGACACAGACACAGACACAGACACAGACACAGACACAGACACAGACACAGACACAGACACAGACACAGACACAGACACAGACACAGACACAGACACAGACACAGACACAGACACAGACACAGACACAGACACAGACACAGACACAGACAGAGACACAGACACAGACACAGACACAGACACAGACACAGACACAGACACAGACACAGACACAGACACAGACACAGACACAGACACAGACACAGACACAGACACAGACACAGACACAGACACAGACACAGACACAGACGCAGACACAGACACAGACACAGACACAGACACAGACACAGACACAGACACAGACACAGACACAGACACAGACACAGACACAGACACAGACACAGACACAGACACAAACACAGACACAGACACAGACACAGACACAGACACAGACACAGACACACACATACACACACAGACCCACAGACACACAGAAACATAGACTCACAGTCACACAGACACACAGACACACAGACAGACAGACACAAAGACATACAGTCACACAGACACACACACAGACACACACGACGAAACACTCACACAAACACACACACGAACAGACACAGACACAGACACAAACACAGACACATACACAGACACACACAGACCCACAGACACACAGAAACATAGATTCACAGTCACACAGACACACAGACACACAGACACACAGACACACAGACACACAGACACACAGACATACAGTCACACAGACACACTTGCAGACACAGAAACACACAGACATACACAGACATACAGACACAAACAGACACAAACAGACAGAAACGGACACACACAGACACACGCAGACACACAGACATACAAAGACACACAGACACGACACAGACACGACACAGGCACACAGACACACGGACACACAGACACACAGACACACAGACACACAGACACACAGACACACAGACACACAGACACACAGATACACAGACACACAGACACACAGACACACAGACACACAGACACACAGACACACAGACACACAGACACACAGACACACAGACACAGAGACACACAGACATACACAGACATACAGACACACAGACACAAACAGACAGAAACAGACACAAACGGACACACACAGACACACACCGACACACACAGTCACACACAGGATCACACAGACACACACAGACATACACAGATATACAGAGTCACACAGAGACACACACAAATTCACACACAGACACACACACAGATATACACAGACACACAGAGACACACACAAATTCACACACAGACACACACACAGATATACACAGACACACAGAGACACACACAAATTCACACACAGACACACACACAGAAACGCACACAGACATGCAAACAGACAGACACAGCCACACACAGACACACACATAAACACAGACATACACGGACACACACAGACACACACACACAGACACACACACAGACACACACACACAGACGCACACACAGACACACACACAGGCACACAGAAACAGATACACACGTACACACAGACACACACATACACACACAGACACACACACAGAGACACAGGTACAGACACACACGCAGACACACACACAGACGGAAAGACACACCGACACACAGACACACAGAAACACAGACACACAGACACACACAGACACACAGACACACAGGCACACAGACACACAGAGACACAGACACACAGACACACACAGAAACACACAGGCATACAGACACAAACAGACACAAACGGACACACGCAGACACGACACAGACAAACACACACACACACAGACACACACAGCCACACACAGACACACACAGACACACGCAGATACACACAGACATACACGGGCACACACGGACACAAACACACAGACGCACACACGGACACACACACACAGACACTCACACAGACACACACAGACACACACAACACAGACACAGACACAGACACACACACAGTCACACACGCCGAAACACACACAGACACACACAAATTCACACACAGACATACTTACACGCACACAGACACGCACACAAACACACAAAAACACACACAGGCACACACAGACACACACGCACACACGCAGACACACACACAGACACACAGACACAGAGACACACAGACACACAGACACACACACACACACAGACATACAGACACACAGACACACACAC
>OZ019982.1:1804396-1814396 GCA_963970395.1 Ephialtes manifestator | reverse complement strand
ACACAGACACACACAACACAGACACAGACACAGACACACACACAGTCACACACGCCGAAACACACACAGACACACACAAATTCACACACAGACATACTTACACGCACACAGACACGCACACAAACACACAAAAACACACACAGGCACACACAGACACACACGCACACACGCAGACACACACACAGACACACAGACACAGAGACACACAGACACACAGACACGCACACACACACAGACATACAGACACACAGACACACACACACACACAAACACACAGACACACAGACACACACACAGACGCAGACACAGACACACACACAGACATATACAGACACACACAGGCTCACACAGACACACACAGACATACACAGATATACACAGACACACAGAGATACACACAAATTCACACACAGACACAAACACAGAAACGCACACAGACATGCAAACAGACACACACAGCCACACACAGACACACACAGACACACACAGACATACACGGACACACACAGGCACACGCAGACACACACACAGACACACACACACAGACGCACACACAGACACTCACACAGACACACACAGACACAGACAGCCACACACAGACACACACAGACACACACAGATACACACAGATACACACAGACACACACAGACACACAAAGACACACACAGATACACACAGACACACACAGACACACACAGACACACACAGACACACACAGACACACAGACACACTCAGACACACACAGACACACACAGACACACGCAGACACACACAGACACACACAGACACACACAGACACACACAGACACACGCAGACATACACAGAGACACACACACAGACACACACACAGACACACACACTGACACTCACACAAACACTCACACAGACACACACACAGATACACACACAGACACACACACGCAGACACAGACACAGACACACACACAGACACGCACGCAGACACACACACAGACACACAGACACACATAGACACACACAGACACAGACACAGACGCAGACACAGACACAGACAGACACAGACACACACACAGACACACACAGACACACACAACACAGACACAGACACAGACACAGACACAGACACAGACACAGACACAGACACAGACACAGACACAGACACAGACACAGACACAGACACAGACACAGACACAGACACAGACACAGACACAGACACAGACACAGACACAGACACAGACACAGACAGAGACACAGACACAGACACAGATACAGACACAGACACAGACACAGACACACACATACACACACAGACCCACAGACACACAGAAACATAGACTCACAGTCACACAGACACACAGACACACAGACACAAAGACATACAGTCACACAGACACACACACAGACACACACGACGAGACACTCACACAGACACACACACGAACAGACACAGACACAGACACAAACACAAACACATACACAGACACACACAGAAACATAGATTCACAGTCACACAGACACACAGACACACAGACACACAGACACACAGACACAAAGACATACAGTCATACAGACACACTTGCAGACACAGAAACACACAGACATACACAGACATACAGACACAAACAGACACAAACAGACAGAAACGGACACACACAGACACACGCAGACACACAGACATACACAGACATACAAAGACACACAGACACGACACAGACACACAGACACACAGACACACAGACACACAGACACACAGACACACAGACACACAGACACACAGACACACAGACACACAGACACACAGACACACAGACACACAGACACACAGACACACAGACACAGAGACACACAGACATACACAGACATACAGACACACAGACACAAACAGACAGAAACAGACACAAACGGACACACACAGACACACACAGACACACACAGTCACACACAGGCTCACACAGACACACACAGACATACACAGATATACAGAGACACACAGAGACACACACAAATTCACACACAGACACACACACAGATATACACAGACACACAGAGACACACACAAATTCACACACAGACACACACACAGATATACACAGACACACAGAGACACACACAAATTCACACACAGACACACACACAGAAACGCACACAGACATGCAAACAGACAGACACAGCCACACACAGACACACACATAAACACAGACATACACGGACACACACAGACACACACATACACAGACACACACACAGACACACACACACAGACGCACACAGACACACACAGACACTCACACAGACACACAAACAGGCACACAGAAACAGATACACACATACACACAGACACACACATACACACACAGACACAGGTACAGACACACACGCAGACACACACACAGACGGAAAGACACACCGACACACAGACACACAGAAACACAGACACACAGACACTCACAGACACACAGACACACAGGCACACAGACACACAGAGACACAGACACACAGACAAACAGACACGAAGACACGCAGACACGCAGACACGCAGACAGGCAGACACGCAGGCACACAGACACACAGACACATAGACACACAGACACACAGACCCACAGGCACCCAGACACACAGACACACAGAAAATACACACACAAACACGCAGACACGCAGACACGCAGACACGCAGACACGCAGACACACAGACACGCAGACACGCAGCCACGCAGTCACACGGACACACAGTCACAATGACACACAGTCACACAGATACACAGATACACAGACACACAGACGCACACAGACACACACAGACACACACAGACACACACAGATACACACAAACACACACAGCCACACACAGACACACACAGGCACACGCAGACTTACACACAGACACACACACACAGACACACACACAGACACACACACTGACACTCACACAAACACTCACACAGACACACACACAGGTACACACACAGACACACACACACAGACACAGACACAGACGCACACACAGACACGCACACAGACACACAGACACACACAGACACACACAGACACAGACACAGACGCAGACACAGACACAGACAGACACAGACACACACACAGACACACACAGACACACACAACACAGACACAGACACAGACACAGACACAGACACAGACACAGACACAGACACAGACACAGACACAGACACAGACACAGGCACAGACACAGACACAGACACAGACACAGACACAGACACAGACACAGACACAGACACAGACACAGACACAGACACAGACACAGACACAGACACAGACACAGACACAGACACAGACACAGACACAGACACAGACACAGACACAGACACAGACACAGACACAGACAGAGACACAGACACAGACACAGACCCA
Organism: Ephialtes manifestator; assembly: GCA_963970395.1. Taxonomy (NCBI): domain Eukaryota; kingdom Metazoa; phylum Arthropoda; class Insecta; order Hymenoptera; family Ichneumonidae; genus Ephialtes; species Ephialtes manifestator. Next base: position 1,811,030 of record OZ019982.1, on the reverse strand, counting down.
GACACAGACACAGACACAGACACAGACACAGACACAGACACAGACACAGACACAGACACAGACACAGACACAGACACAGACACAGACACAGACGCAGACGCAGACACAGACACAGACACAGACACAGACACAGACACAGACACAGACACAGACACAGACACAGACACAGACACAGACACAGACACAGACACAGACACAAACACAGACACAGACACAGACACAGACACAGACACAGACACAGACACAGACACAGACACAGACACACACATACACACACAGACCCACAGACACACAGAAACATAGACTCACAGTCACACAGACACACAGACACACAGACAGACAGACACAAAGACATACAGTCACACAGACACACACACAGACACACACGACGAAACACTCACACAAACACACACACGAACAGACACAGACACAGACACAAACACAGACACATACACAGACACACACAGACCCACAGACACACAGAAACATAGATTCACAGTCACACAGACACACAGCCACACAGACACACAGACACACAGACACACAGACACACAGACATACAGTCACACAGACACACTTGCAGACACAGAAACACACAGACATACACAGACATACAGACACAAACAGACACAAACAGACAGAAACGGACACACACAGACACACGCAGACACACAGACATACAAAGACACACAGACACGACACAGACACGACACAGGCACACAGACACACGGACACACAGACACACAGACACACAGACACACAGACACACAGACACACAGACACACAGACACACAGATACACAGACACACAGACACACAGACACACAGACACACAGACACACAGACACACAGACACACAGACACACAGACACACAGACACAGAGACACACAGACATACACAGACATACAGACACACAGACACAAACAGACAGAAACAGACACAAACGGACACACACAGACACACACCGACACACACAGTCACACACAGGATCACACAGACACACACAGACATACACAGATATACAGAGTCACACAGAGACACACACAAATTCACACACAGACACACACACAGATATACACAGACACACAGAGACACACACAAATTCACACACAGATATACACAGACACACAGAGACACACACAAATTCACACACAGACACACACACAGAAACGCACACAGACATGCAAACAGACAGACACAGCCACACACAGACACACACATAAACACAGACATACACGGACACACACAGACACACACACACAGACACACACACAGACACACACACACAGACGCACACACAGACACACACACAGGCACACAGAAACAGATACACACGTACACACAGACACACACATACACACACAGACACACACACAGAGACACAGGTACAGACACACACGCAGACACACACACAGACGGAAAGACACACCGACACACAGACACACAGAAACACAGACACACAGACACACACAGACACACAGACACACAGGCACACAGACACACAGAGACACAGACACACAGACACACACAGAAACACACAGGCATACAGACACAAACAGACACAAACGGACACACGCAGACACGACACAGACAAACACACACACACACAGACACACACAGCCACACACAGACACACACAGACACACGCAGATACACACAGACATACACGGGCACACACGGACACAAACACACAGACGCACACACGGACACACACACAGACACTCACACAGACACACACAGACACACACAACACAGACACAGACACAGACACACACACAGTCACACACGCCGAAACACACACAGACACACACAAATTCACACACAGACATACTTACACGCACACAGACACGCACACAAACACACAAAAACACACACAGGCACACACAGACACACACGCACACACGCAGACACACACACAGACACACAGACACAGAGACACACAGACACACAGACACACACACACACACAGACATACAGACACACAGACACACACACACACACAAACACACAGACACACAGACACACACACAGACGCAGACACAGACACACACACAGACATATACAGACACACACAGGCTCACACAGACACACACAGACATACACAGATATACACAGACACACAGAGATACACACAAATTCACACACAGACACAAACACAGAAACGCACACAGACATGCAAACAGACACACACAGCCACACACAGACACACACAGACACACACAGACATACACGGACACACACAGGCACACGCAGACACACACACAGACACACACACACAGACGCACACACAGACACTCACACAGACACACACAGACACAGACAGCCACACACAGACACACACAGACACACACAGATACACACAGATACACACAGACACACACAGACACACAAAGACACACACAGATACACACAGACACACACAGACACACACAGACACACACAGACACACACAGACACACAGACACACTCAGACACACACAGACACACACAGACACACGCAGACACACACAGACACACACAGACACACACAGACACACACAGACACACGCAGACATACACAGAGACACACACACAGACACACACACAGACACACACACTGACACTCACACAAACACTCACACAGACACACACACAGATACACACACAGACACACACACGCAGACACAGACACAGACACACACACAGACACGCACGCAGACACACACACAGACACACAGACACACACAGACACACACAGACACAGACACAGACGCAGACACAGACACAGACAGACACAGACACACACACAGACACACACAGACACACACAACACAGACACAGACACAGACACAGACACAGACACAGACACAGACACAGACACAGACACAGACACAGACACAGACACAGACACAGACACAGACACAGACACAGACACAGACACAGACAGAGACACAGACACAGACACAGACACAGACACAGACACAGATACAGACACAGACACAGACACAGACACACACATACACACACAGACCCACAGACACACAGAAACATAGACTCACAGTCACACAGACACACAGACACACAGACACAAAGACATACAGTCACACAGACACACACACAGACACACACGACGAGACACTCACACAGACACACACACGAACAGACACAGACACAGACACAAACACAAACACATACACAGACACACACAGACCCACAGACACACAGAAACATAGATTCACAGTCACACAGACACACAGACACACAGACACACAGACACACAGACACAAAGACATACAGTCATACAGACACACTTGCAGACACAGAAACACACAGACATACACAGACATACAGACACAAACAGACACAAACAGACAGAAACGGACACACACAGACACACGCAGACACACAGACATACACAGACATACAAAGACACACAGACACGACACAGACACACAGACACACAGACACACAGACACACAGACACACAGACACACAGACACACAGACACACAGACACACAGACACACAGACACACAGACACACAGACACACAGACACACAGACACAGAGACACACAGACATACACAGACATACAGACACACAGACACAAACAGACAGAAACAGACACAAACGGACACACACAGACACACACAGACACACACAGTCACACACAGGCTCACACAGACACACACAGACATACACAGATATACAGAGACACACAGAGACACACACAAATTCACACACAGACACACACACAGATATACACAGACACACAGAGACACACACAAATTCACACACAGACACACACACAGATATACACAGACACACAGAGACACACACAAATTCACACACAGACACACACACAGAAACGCACACAGACATGCAAACAGACAGACACAGCCACACACAGACACACACATAAACACAGACATACACGGACACACACAGACACACACATACACAGACACACACACAGACACACACACACAGACGCACACAGACACACACAGACACTCACACAGACACACAAACAGGCACACAGAAACAGATACACACATACACACAGACACACACATACACACACAGACACAGGTACAGACACACACGCAGACACACACACAGACGGAAAGACACACCGACACACAGACACACAGAAACACAGACACACAGACACTCACAGACACACAGACACACAGGCACACAGACACACAGAGACACAGACACACAGACAAACAGACACGAAGACACGCAGACACGCAGACACGCAGACAGGCAGACACGCAGGCACACAGACACACAGACACATAGACACACAGACACACAGACCCACAGGCACCCAGACACACAGACACACAGAAAATACACACACAAACACGCAGACACGCAGACACGCAGACACGCAGACACACAGACACGCAGACACGCAGCCACGCAGTCACACGGACACACAGTCACAATGACACACAGTCACACAGATACACAGATACACAGACACACAGACGCACACAGACACACACAGACACACACAGACACACACAGATACACACAAACACACACAGCCACACACAGACACACACAGGCACACGCAGACTTACACACAGACACACACACACAGACACACACACAGACACACACACTGACACTCACACAAACACTCACACAGACACACACACAGGTACACACACAGACACACACACGCAGACACAGACACAGACGCACACACAGACACGCACACAGACACACAGACACACACAGACACACACAGACACAGACACAGACGCAGACACAGACACAGACAGACACAGACACACACACAGACACACACAGACACACACAACACAGACACAGACACAGACACAGACACAGACACAGACACAGACACAGACACAGACACAGACACAGACACAGGCACAGACACAGACACAGACACAGACACAGACACAGACACAGACACAGACACAGACACAGACACAGACACAGACACAGACACAGACACAGACACAGACACAGACACAGACACAGACACAGACACAGACACAGACACAGACACAGACACAGACAGAGACACAGACACAGACACAGACACAGACACAGACACAGACACAGACACAGACACAGACACAGACACAGACACAGACACAGACACAGACACAGACACAGACACAGACACAGACACAGACACAGACACAGACACAGACGCAGACACAGACACAGACACAGACACAGACACAGACACAGACACAGACACAGACACAGACACAGACACAGACACAGACACAGACACAGACACAGACGCAGACACAGACACACACAGACACAGACACAAACACACACACAGACACACACAGACACACACAACACAGACACAGACACAGACACAGACACAGACACAGACACAGAAACAGACATAGACACAGACACAGACGCACACACAGACACGCACACAGACACACAGACACACACAGACACACACAGACACAGACACAGACGCAGACACAGACACAGACAGACACAGACACACACACAGACACACACAGACACACACAACACAGACACAGACACAGACACAGACACAGACACAGACACAGACACAGACACAGACACAGACACAGACACAGACACAGACACAGACACAGACACAGACACAGACACAGACACAGACACAGACACAGACACAGACACAGACACAGACACAGACACAGACACAGACACAGACACAGACACAGACACAGACACAGACACAGACACAGACACAGACACAGACACAGACACAGACACAGACACAGACACAGACACAGACACAGACACAGACACAGACACAGACACAGACACAGACACAGACACAGACACAGACACAGACACAGACACAGACACAGACACAGACACAGACACAGACACAGACACAGACACAGACACAGACACAGACACAGACACAGACACAGACACAGACACAGACACAGACACAGACAGAGACACAGACACAGACACAGACACAGACACAGACACAGATACAGACACAGACACAGACACAGACACACACATACACACACAGACCCACAGACACACAGAAACATAGACTCACAGTCACACAGACACACAGACACACAGACACAAAGACATACAGTCACACAGACACACACACAGACACACACGACGAGACACTCACACAGACACACACACGAACAGACACAGACACAGACACAAACACAAACACATACACAGACACACACAGAAACATAGATTCACAGTCACACAGACACACAGACACACAGACACACAGACACACAGACACAAAGACATACAGTCATACAGACACACTTGCAGACACAGAAACACACAGACATACACAGACATACAGACACAAACAGACACAAACAGACAGAAACGGACACACACAGACACACGCAGACACACAGACATACACAGACATACAAAGACACACAGACACGACACAGACACACAGACACACAGACACACAGACACACAGACACACAGACACACAGACACACAGACACACAGACACACAGACACACAGACACACAGACACACAGACACACAGACACACAGACACAGAGACACACAGACATACACAGACATACAGACACACAGACACAAACAGACAGAAACAGACACAAACGGACACACACAGACACACAC
>OZ019982.1:1791896-1794396 GCA_963970395.1 Ephialtes manifestator | reverse complement strand
GACACAGACACAGACACAGACACAGACACAGACACAGACACAGACACAGACGCAGACACAGACACAGACACAGACACAGACACAGACACAGACACAGACACAGACACAGACACAGACACAGACACAGACACAGACACAGACACAGACACAGACGCAGACACAGACACACACAGACACAGACACAAACACACACACAGACACACACAGACACACACAACACAGACACAGACACAGACACAGACACAGACACAGACACAGACACAGAAACAGACATAGACACAGACACAGACGCACACACAGACACGCACACAGACACACAGACACACACAGACACACACAGACACAGACACAGACGCAGACACAGACACAGACACAGACAGACACAGACACACACACAGACACACACAGACACACACAACACAGACACAGACACAGACACAGACACAGACACAGACACAGACACAGACACAGACACAGACACAGACACAGACACAGACACAGACACAGACACAGACACAGACACAGACACAGACACAGACACAGACACAGACACAGACACAGACACAGACACAGACACAGACACAGACACAGACACAGACACAGACACAGACACAGACACAGACACAGACACAGACACAGACACAGACACAGACACAGACACAGACACAGACACAGACACAGACACAGACACAGACACAGACACAGACACAGACACAGACACAGACACAGACACAGACACAGACACAGACACAGACACAGACACAGACACAGACACAGACACAGACACAGACACAGACACAGACACAGACACAGACACAGACACAGACACAGACACAGACACAGACACAGACACAGACACAGACACAGACACAGACACAGACACAGACACAGACACAGACACAGACACAGACACAGACACAGACACAGACACAGACACAAACACAGACACAGACACAGACAGAGACACAGACACAGACACAGACACAGACACAGACACAGACACAGACACAGACACAGACACAGACACAGACACAGACACAGACACAGACACAGACACAGACACAGACACAGACACAGACACAGACACAGACACAGACACAGACACAGACACAGACACAGACACAGACACAGACACAGACACAGACACAGACACAGACACAGACACAGACACAGACACAGACACAGACACAGACACAGACACAGACACAGACACAGACACAGACACAGACACAGACACAGACACAGACACAGACACAGACACAGACACAGACACAGACACAGACACAGACACAGACACAGACACAGACACAGACACAGACACAGACACAGACACAGACACAGACACAGACACAGACACAGACACAGACACAGACACAGACACAGACACAGACACAGACACAGACACAGACACACACAGACACACACAGACCCACAGACACACAGAAACATAGACTCACAGTCACACAGACACACAGACACACAGACACACAGACATACAGTCACACAGACACACACACAGACACACACGCCGAGACACTCACACAGACACACACACGAACAGACACATACACAGACACAAACACAGACACATACACAGACACACACGCAGACACACACAGACCCACAGACACACACGCAGACACACACAGACCCACGGACACACAGAAATATAGACTCACATTCACACAGACACACAGACACACAGACATACAGTCACACAGACACACTTGCAGACACAGAAACACACAGGCATACAGACACAAACAGACACAAACAGACACAAACGGACACACACAGACACACGCAGACACACAGACATACACAGACATACAAAGAAACACAGACACGACACAGACACACAGACACACAGACACACAGACACACAGACACACAGACACACAGACACACAGGCACACAGACACAGAGACACACAGACATACACAGACATACAGACACACAGACACAAACAGACAGAAACAGACACAAACGGACACACACAGACACACACAGACATACACAGTCACACACAGGCTCACACAGACACACGCAGACATACACAGATATACAGAGACACACAGAGACACACACAAATTCACACACAGATATACACAGACACACAGAGACACATACAAATTCACACACAGACACACACACAGATATACACAGACACACAGAGACACACACAGATAAACACAGACATACACACACACACACAGACACACACACACACAGACACACACACAGACACACACACACACAGACGCACACACAGATACACACAGACACTCACACAGACACTCGCACAGACACTCACACAGACACACACAGGCACACAGAAACAGATACACAGAAACAGACACACACATACACACAGACACACACACACACACACACACACACACACACACACACACACACACACACACACACACAGAGACACAGGTACAGACACACAGGTACAGACACACACGCAGACACACACACAGACGGAAAGACACAC
>OZ019982.1:1766896-1786896 GCA_963970395.1 Ephialtes manifestator | reverse complement strand
GAGACACACGCAAATTCACACACAGACACACACACAGATATACACAGACACACAGAGACACACACAAATTCACACACAGACACACACACAGATATACACAGACACACAGAGACACACACAAATTCACACACAGACACACACACAGAAACGCACACAGACATGCAAACAGAAACAGACAGACACAGCCACACACAGACACACACATAAACACAGACATACACGGACACACACAGACACACACACACACAGACACACACACAGACACACACACACAGACGCACACACAGACACACACAGACACTCACACAGACACACACACAGGCACACAGAAACAGATACACACATACACACAGACACACACATACACACACAGACACACACACAGAGACACAGGTACAGACACACACGCAGACACACACACAGACGGAAAGACACACCGACGAACAGACACACAGAAACACAGACACACAGACACTCACAGACACACAGACACACAGGCACACAGACACACAGAGACACAGACACACAGACAAACAGACACGAAGACACGCAGACACGCAGACACGCAGACAGGCAGACACGCAGGCACACAGACACACAGACACAGACACAGACACAGACACAGACACAGACACAGACACAGACACAGACACAGACACAGACACAGACACAGACACAGACACAGACACAGACACAGACACAGACACAGACACAGACACAGACACAGACACAGACACAGACACAGACACAGACACAGACACAGACACAGACACAGACACAGACACAGACACAGACACAGACACAGACACAGACACAGACACAGACACAGACACAGACACAGACACAGACACAGACACAGACACAGACACAGACACAGACACAGACACAGACACAGACACAGACACAGACACAGACACAGACACAGACACAGACACAGACACAGACACAGACACAGACACAGACACAGACACAGACACAGACACAGACACAGACACAGACACAGACACAGACACAGACACAGACACAGACACAGACACAGACACAGACACAGACACAGACACAGACACAGACACAGACACAGACACAGACACAGACACAGACACAGACGCAGACACAGACACAGACACAGACACAGACACAGACACAGACACAGACACAGACACAGACACAGACACAGACACAGACACAGACACAGACACACACAGACACAGACACAAATACACACACAGACACACACAGACACACACAACACAGACACAGACACAGACACAGACACAGACACAGAAACAGACATAGACACAGACACAGACACAGACACAGACACAGACACAGACACAGACACAGACACAGACACAGACACAGACACAGACACAGACACAGACACAGACACAGACACAGACACAGACACAGACACAGACACAGACACAGACACAGACACAGACACAGACACAGACACAAACACAGACACAGACACAGACACAGACACAGACACAGACACAGACACAGACACAGACACACACATACACACACAGACCCACAGACACACAGAAACATAGACTCACAGTCACACAGACACACAGACACACAGACAGACAGACACAAAGACATACAGTCACACAGACACACACACAGACACACACGACGAAACACTCACACAAGCACACACACGAACAGACACAGACACAGACACAAACACAGACACATACACAGACACACACAGACCCACAGACACACAGAAACATAGATTCACAGTCACACAGACACACAGACACACAGACACACAGACACACAGACATACAGTCACACAGACACACTTGCAGACACAGAAACACACAGACATACACAGACATACAGACACAAACAGACACAAACAGACAGAAACGGACACACACAGACACACGCAGACACACAGACATACACAGACATACAAAGACACACAGACACGACACAGACACGACACAGACACACAGACACACAGACACACAGACACACAGACACACAGACACACAGACACACAGACACACAGACACACAGACACACAGACACACAGACACGCAGACACACAGACACACAGACACACAGACACACAGACACACAGACACACAGACATACACAGACATACAGACACACAGACACAAACAGACAGAAACAGACACAAACGGACACACACAGACACACACAGACACACACAGTCACACACAGGCTCACACAGACACACACAGACATACACAGATATACAGAGACACACAGAGACACACACAAATTCACACACAGATATACGCAGACACACAGAGACACACACAAATTCACACACAGACACACACACAGATATACACAGACACACAGAGACACACACAAATTCACACACAGACACACACACAGAAACGCACACAGACATGCAAACAGACAGACACAGCCACACACAGACACACACATAAACACAGACATACACGGACACACACAGACACACACACACACAGACACACACACAGACACACACACACAGACGCACACACAGACACATACACAGGTACACAGAAACAGATACACACGTACACACAGACACACACATACACACACAGACACACACACAGAGACACAGGTACAGACACACACGCAGACACACACACAGACGGAAAGACACACCGACACACAGACACACAGAAACACAGACACACAGACACACACAGACACACAGACACACAGACACACAGGCACACAGACACACAGAGACACAGACACACACAGAAACACACAGGCATACAGACACAAACAGACACAAACGGACACACGCAGACACGACACAGACAAACACACACACACACAGACACACACAGCCACACACAGACACACACAGACACACGCAGATACACACAGACATACACGGACACACACAGACACAAACACACAGACGCACACACGGACACACACACAGACACTCACACAGACACACACAGACACACACAACACAGACACAGACACAGACACACACACAGTCACACACGCCGAAACACACACAGACACACACAAATTCACACACAGACATACTTACACGCACACAGACACGCACACAAACACACAAAAACACACACAGGCACACACAGACACACACGCACACACGCAGACACACACACAGACACACAGACACAGAGACACACAGACACACAGACACACAGACACACACACAGACATACAGACACACAGGCACACACACACACACACAAACACACAGACACACAGACACACACACAGACGCAGACACAGACACACACACAGACATATACAGACACACACAGGCTCACACAGACACACACAGACATACACAGATATACACAGACACAGACACACACACAGACATATACAGACACACACAGGCTCACACAGACACACACAGACATACACAGATATACACAGACACACAGAGATACACACAAATTCACACACAGACACAAACACATAAACGCACACAGACATGCAAACAGACACACACAGCCACACACAGACACACACAGATACACACAGACATACACGGACACACACAGGCACACGCAGACACACACACAGACACACACACACAGACGCACACACAGACACACACACAGACACTCACACAGACACTCACACAGACACTCACACAGACACACACAGACACAGACAGCCACACACAGACACACACAGACACACACAGATACACACAGATACACACAGACACACACAGACACACAAAGACACACACAGATACACACAGACACACACAGACACACACAGACACACACAGACACACACAGACACACAGACACACTCAGACACACACAGACACACACAGACACACGCAGACACACACAGACACACACAGACACACACAGACACACACAGACACACGCAGACATACACAGACACACACACACAGACACACACACAGACACACACACTGACACTCACACAAACACTCACACAGACACACACACAGATACACACACAGACACACACACGCAGACACAGACACAGACACACACACAGACACGCACGCAGACACACACACAGAAACACAGACACACACAGACACAGACACAGACACAGACACAGACGCAGACACAGACACAGACAGACACAGACACACACACAGACACACACAGACACACACAACACAGACACAGACACAGACACAGACACAGACACAGACACAGACACAGACACAGACACAGACACAGACACAGACACAGACACAGACACAGACACAGACACAGACACAGACACAGACAGAGACACAGACACAGACACAGACACAGACACAGACACAGACACAGACACAGACACAGACACAGACACAGACACAGACACAGACACACACATACACACACAGACCCACAGACACACAGAAACATAGACTCACAGTCACACAGACACACAGACACACAGACACACAGACACAAAGACATACAGTCACACAGACACACACACAGACACACACGATGAGACACTCACACAGACACACACACGAACAGACACAGACACAGACACAAACACAAACACATACACAGACACACACAGACCCACAGACACACAGAAACATAGATTCACAGTCACACAGACACACAGACACACAGACACACAGACACACAGACACACAGACATACAGTCATACAGACACACTTGCAGACACAGAAACACACAGACATACACAGACATACAGACACAAACAGACACAAACAGACAGAAACGGACACACACAGACACACGCAGACACACAGACATACACAGACATACAAAGACACACAGACACGACACAGACACACAGACACACAGACACACAGACACACAGACACACAGACACACAGACACACAGACACACAGACACAGACACAGACACAGACACAGACACAGACACAGACACAGACACAGACACAGACACAGACACAGACACAGACACAGACACAGACACAGACACAGACACAGACACAGACACAGACACAGACACAGACACAGACACAGACACAGACACAGACACAGACACAGACACAGACACAGACACAGACACAGACACAGACACAGACACAGACACAGACGCAGACACAGACACAGACACAGACACAGACACAGACACAGACACAGACACAGACACAGACACAGACACAGACACAGACACAGACACAGACACAGACACAGCCGCAGACACAGACACACACAGACACAGACACAGACACAAACACACACACAGACACACACAGACACACACAACACAGACACAGACACAGACACAGACACAGACACAGAAACAGACATAGACACAGACACAGACACAGACACAGACACAGACACAGACACAGACACAGACACAGACACAGACACAGACACAGACACAGACACAGACACAGATACAGACACAGACACAGACACAGACACAGACACAGACACAAACACAGACACAGACACAGACACAGACACAGACACAGACACAGACACACACATACACACACAGACCCACAGACACACAGAAACATAGACTCACAGTCACACAGACACACAGACACACAGACAGACAGACACAAAGACATACAGTCACACAGACACACACACAGACACACACGACGAAACACTCACACAAACACACACACGAACAGACACAGACACAGACACAAACACAGACACATACACAGACACACACAGACCCACACACACACAGAAACATAGATTCACAGTCACACAGACACACAGACACACAGACACACAGACACACAGACACACAGACACACAGACATACAGTCACACAGACACACTTGCAGACACAGAAACACACAGACATACACAGACATACAGACACAAACAGACACAAACAGACAGAAACGGACACACACAGACACACGCAGACACACAGACATACAAAGACACACAGACACGACACAGACACGACACAGGCACACAGACACACGGACACACAGACACACAGACACACAGACACACAGACACACAGACACACAGACACACAGACACACAGATACACAGACACACAGACACACAGACACACAGACACACAGACACACAGACACACAGACACACAGACACACAGACACACAGACACACAGACACAGAGACACACAGACATACACAGACATACAGACACACAGACACAAACAGACAGAAACAGACACAAACGGACACACACAGACACACACCGACACACACAGTCACACACAGGATCACACAGACACACACAGACATACACAGATATACAGAGTCACACAGAGACACACACAAATTCACACACAGACACACACACAGATATACACAGACACACAGAGACACACACAAATTCACACACAGACACACACACAGATATACACAGACACACAGAGACACACACAAATTCACACACAGACACACACACAGAAACGCACACAGACATGCAAACAGACAGACACAGCCACACACAGACACACACATAAACACAGACATACACGGACACACACAGACACACACACACAGACACACACACACAGACGCACACACAGACACACACACAGGCACACAGAAACAGATACACACGTACACACAGACACACACATACACACACAGACACACACACAGAGACACAGGTACAGACACACACGCAGACACACACACAGACGGAAAGACACACCGACACACAGACACACAGAAACACAGACACACAGACACACACAGACACACAGACACACAGGCACACAGACACACAGAGACACAGACACACAGACACACACAGAAACACACAGGCATACAGACACAAACAGACACAAACGGACACACGCAGACACGACACAGACAAACACACACACACACAGACACACACAGCCACACACAGACACACACAGACACACGCAGATACACACAGACATACACGGGCACACACGGACACAAACACACAGACGCACACACGGACACACACACAGACACTCACACAGACACACACAGACACACACAACACAGACACAGACACAGACACACACACAGTCACACACGCCGAAACACACACAGACACACACAAATTCACACACAGACATACTTACACGCACACAGACACGCACACAAACACACAAAAACACACACAGGCACACACAGACACACACGCACACACGCAGACACACACACAGACACACAGACACAGAGACACACAGACACACAGACACACACACACACACAGACATACAGACACACAGACACACACACACACACAAACACACAGACACACAGACACACACACAGACGCAGACACAGACACACACACAGACATATACAGACACACACAGGCTCACACAGACACACACAGACATACACAGATATACACAGACACACAGAGATACACACAAATTCACACACAGACACAAACACAGAAACGCACACAGACATGCAAACAGACACACACAGCCACACACAGACACACACAGACACACACAGACATACACGGACACACACAGGCACACGCAGACACACACACAGACACACACACACAGACGCACACACAGACACTCACACAGACACACACAGACACAGACAGCCACACACAGACACACACAGACACACACAGATACACACAGATACACACAGACACACACAGACACACAAAGACACACACAGATACACACAGACACACACAGACACACACAGACACACACAGACACACACAGACACACAGACACACTCAGACACACACAGACACACACAGACACACGCAGACACACACAGACACACACAGACACACACAGACACACACAGACACACGCAGACATACACAGAGACACACACACAGACACACACACAGACACACACACTGACACTCACACAAACACTCACACAGACACACACACAGATACACACACAGACACACACACGCAGACACAGACACAGACACACACACAGACACGCACGCAGACACACACACAGACACACAGACACAGACACAGACGCAGACACAGACACAGACAGACACAGACACACACACAGACACACACAGACACACACAACACAGACACAGACACAGACACAGACACAGACACAGACACAGACACAGACACAGACACAGACACAGACACAGACACAGACACAGACACAGACACAGACACAGACACAGACACAGACACAGACAGAGACACAGACACAGACACAGACACAGACACAGACACAGACACAGATACAGACACAGACACAGACACAGACACACACATACACACACAGACCCACAGACACACAGAAACATAGACTCACAGTCACACAGACACACAGACACACAGACACAAAGACATACAGTCACACAGACACACACACAGACACACACGACGAGACACTCACACAGACACACACACGAACAGACACAGACACAGACACAAACACAAACACATACACAGACACACACAGACCCACAGACACACAGAAACATAGATTCACAGTCACACAGACACACAGACACACAGACACACAGACACACAGACACAAAGACATACAGTCATACAGACACACTTGCAGACACAGAAACACACAGACATACACAGACATACAGACACAAACAGACACAAACAGACAGAAACGGACACACACAGACACACGCAGACACACAGACATACACAGACATACAAAGACACACAGACACGACACAGACACACAGACACACAGACACACAGACACACAGACACACAGACACACAGACACACAGACACACAGACACACAGACACACAGACACACAGACACACAGACACACAGACACAGAGACACACAGACATACACAGACATACAGACACACAGACACAAACAGACAGAAACAGACACAAACGGACACACACAGACACACACAGACACACACAGTCACACACAGGCTCACACAGACACACACAGACATACACAGATATACAGAGACACACAGAGACACACACAAATTCACACACAGACACACACACAGATATACACAGACACACAGAGACACACACAAATTCACACACAGACACACACACAGATATACACAGACACACAGAGACACACACAAATTCACACACAGACACACACACAGAAACGCACACAGACATGCAAACAGACAGACACAGCCACACACAGACACACACATAAACACAGACATACACGGACACACACAGACACACACATACACAGACACACACACAGACACACACACACAGACGCACACAGACACACACAGACACTCACACAGACACACAAACAGGCACACAGAAACAGATACACACATACACACAGACACACACATACACACACAGACACAGGTACAGACACACACGCAGACACACACACAGACGGAAAGACACACCGACACACAGACACACAGAAACACAGACACACAGACACTCACAGACACACAGACACACAGGCACACAGACACACAGAGACACAGACACACAGACAAACAGACACGAAGACACGCAGACACGCAGACACGCAGACAGGCAGACACGCAGGCACACAGACACACAGACACATAGACACACAGACACACAGACCCACAGGCACCCAGACACACAGACACACAGAAAATACACACACAAACACGCAGACACGCAGACACGCAGACACGCAGACACACAGACACGCAGACACGCAGCCACGCAGTCACACGGACACACAGTCACAATGACACACAGTCACACAGATACACAGATACACAGACACACAGACGCACACAGACACACACAGACACACACAGACACACACAGATACACACAAACACACACAGCCACACACAGACACACACAGGCACACGCAGACTTACACACAGACACACACACACAGACACACACACAGACACACACACTGACACTCACACAAACACTCACACAGACACACACACAGGTACACACACAGACACACACACGCAGACACAGACACAGACGCACACACAGACACGCACACAGACACACAGACACACACAGACACACACAGACACAGACACAGACGCAGACACAGACACAGACAGACACAGACACACACACAGACACACACAGACACACACAACACAGACACAGACACAGACACAGACACAGACACAGACACAGACACAGACACAGACACAGACACAGACACAGACACAGGCACAGACCCAGACACAGACACAGACACAGACACAGACACAGACACAGACACAGACACAGACACAGACACAGACACAGACACAGACACAGACACAGACACAGACACAGACACAGACACAGACACAGACACAGACACAGACACAGACACAGACACAGACACAGACACAGACACAGACAGAGACACAGACACAGACACAGACACAGACACAGACACAGACACAGACACAGACACAGACACAGACACAGACACAGACACAGACACAGACACAGACACAGACACAGACACAGACACAGACACAGACACAGACACAGACGCAGACACAGACACAGACACAGACACAGACACAGACACAGACACAGACACAGACACAGACACAGACACAGACACAGACACAGACACAGACACAGACACAGACACAGACACAAACACAGACACAGACACAGACACAGACACAGACACAGACACAGACACACACATACACACACAGACCCACAGACACACAGAAACATAGACTCACAGTCACACAGACACACAGACACACAGACAGACAGACACAAAGACATACAGTCACACAGACACACACACAGACACACACGACGAAACACTCACACAAACACACACACGAACAGACACAGACACAGACACAAACACAGACACATACACAGACACACACAGACCCACAGACACACAGAAACATAGATTCACAGTCACACAGACACACAGACACACAGACACACAGACACACAGACACACAGACACACAGACATACAGTCACACAGACACACTTGCAGACACAGAAACACACAGACATACACAGACATACAGACACAAACAGACACAAACAGACAGAAACGGACACACACAGACACACGCAGACACACAGACATACAAAGACACACAGACACGACACAGACACGACACAGGCACACAGACACACGGACACACAGACACACAGACACACAGACACACAGACACACAGACACACAGACACACAGACACACAGATACACAGACACACAGACACACAGACACACAGACACACAGACACACAGACACACAGACACACAGACACACAGACACAGAGACACACAGACATACACAGACATACAGACACACAGACACAAACAGACAGAAACAGACACAAACGGACACACACAGACACACACCGACACACACAGTCACACACAGGATCACACAGACACACACAGACATACACAGATATACAGAGTCACACAGAGACACACACAAATTCACACACAGACACACACACAGATATACACAGACACACAGAGACACACACAAATTCACACACAGACACACACACAGATATACACAGACACACAGAGACACACACAAATTCACACACAGACACACACACAGAAACGCACACAGACATGCAAACAGACAGACACAGCCACACACAGACACACACATAAACACAGACATACACGGACACACACAGACACACACACACAGACACACACACAGACACACACACACAGACGCACACACAGACACACACACAGGCACACAGAAACAGATACACACGTACACACAGACACACACATACACACACAGACACACACACAGAGACACAGGTACAGACACACACGCAGACACACACACAGACGGAAAGACACACCGACACACAGACACACAGAAACACAGACACACAGACACACACAGACACACAGACACACAGGCACACAGACACACAGAGACACAGACACACAGACACACACAGAAACACACAGGCATACAGACACAAACAGACACAAACGGACACACGCAGACACGACACAGACAAACACACACACACACAGACACACACAGCCACACACAGACACACACAGACACACGCAGATACACACAGACATACACGGGCACACACGGACACAAACACACAGACGCACACACGGACACACACACACAGACACTCACACAGACACACACAGACACACACAACACAGACACAGACACAGACACACACACAGTCACACACGCCGAAACACACACAGACACACACAAATTCACACACAGACATACTTACACGCACACAGACACGCACACAAACACACAAAAACACACACAGGCACACACAGACACACACGCACACACGCAGACACACACACAGACACACAGACACAGAGACACACAGACACACAGACACACACACACACACAGACATACAGACACACAGACACACACACACACACAAACACACAGACACACAGACACACACACAGACGCAGACACAGACACACACACAGACATATACAGACACACACAGGCTCACACAGACACACACAGACATACACAGATATACACAGACACACAGAGATACACACAAATTCACACACAGACACAAACACAGAAACGCACACAGACATGCAAACAGACACACACAGCCACACACAGACACACACAGACACACACAGACATACACGGACACACACAGGCACACGCAGACACACACACAGACACACACACACAGACGCACACACAGACACTCACACAGACACACACAGACACAGACAGCCACACACAGACACACACAGACACACACAGATACACACAGATACACACAGACACACACAGACACACAAAGACACACACAGATACACACAGACACACACAGACACACACAGACACACACAGACACACACAGACACACAGACACACTCAGACACACACAGACACACACAGACACACGCAGACACACACAGACACACACAGACACACACAGACACACACAGACACACGCAGACATACACAGAGACACACACACAGACACACACACAGACACACACACTGACACTCACACAAACACTCACACAGACACACACACAGATACACACACAGACACACACACGCAGACACAGACACAGACACACACACAGACACGCACGCAGACACACACACAGACACACAGACACACACAGACACACACAGACACAGACACAGACGCAGACACAGACACAGACAGACACAGACACACACACAGACACACACAGACACACACAACACAGACACAGACACAGACACAGACACAGACACAGACACAGACACAGACACAGACACAGACACAGACACAGACACAGACACAGACACAGACACAGACACAGACACAGACACAGACACAGACAGAGACACAGACACAGACACAGACACAGACACAGACACAGATACAGACACAGACACAGACACAGACACACACATACACACACAGACCCACAGACACACAGAAACATAGACTCACAGTCACACAGACACACAGACACACAGACACAAAGACATACAGTCACACAGACACACACACAGACACACACGACGAGACACTCACACAGACACACACACGAACAGACACAGACACAGACACAAACACAAACACATACACAGACACACACTGACCCACAGACACACAGAAACATAGATTCACAGTCACACAGACACACAGACACACAGACACACAGACACACAGACACACAGACACACAGACACACAGACATACAGTCACACAGACACACTTGCAGACACAGAAACACACAGACATACACAGACATACAGACACAAACAGACACAAACAGACAGAAACGGACACACACAGACACACGCAGACACACAGACATACAAAGACACACAGACACGACACAGACACGACACAGGCACACAGACACACGGACACACAGACACACAGACACACAGACACACAGACACACAGACACACAGACACACAGACACACAGATACACAGACACACAGACACACAGACACACAGACACACAGACACACAGACACACAGACACACAGACACACAGACACACAGACACAGAGACACACAGACATACACAGACATACAGACACACAGACACAAACAGACAGAAACAGACACAAACGGACACACACAGACACACACCGACACACACAGTCACACACAGGATCACACAGACACACACAGACATACACAGATATACAGAGTCACACAGAGACACACACAAATTCACACACAGACACACACACAGATATACACAGACACACAGAGACACACACAAATTCACACACAGACACACACACAGATATACACAGACACACAGAGACACACACAAATTCACACACAGACACACACACAGAAACGCACACAGACATGCAAACAGACAGACACAGCCACACACAGACACACACATAAACACAGACATACACGGACACACACAGACACACACACACAGACACACACACACAGACGCACACACAGACACACACACAGGCACACAGAAACAGATACACACGTACACACAGACACACACATACACACACAGACACACACACAGAGACACAGGTACAGACACACACGCAGACACACACACAGACGGAAAGACACACCGACACACAGACACACAGAAACACAGACACACAGACACACACAGACACACAGACACACAGGCACACAGACACACAGAGACACAGACACACAGACACACACAGAAACACACAGGCATACAGACACAAACAGACACAAACGGACACACGCAGACACGACACAGACAAACACACACACACACAGACACACACAGCCACACACAGACACACACAGACACACGCAGATACACACAGACATACACGGGCACACACGGACACAAACACACAGACGCACACACGGACACACACACAGACACTCACACAGACACACACAGACACACACAACACAGACACAGACACAGACACACACACAGTCACACACGCCGAAACACACACAGACACACACAAATTCACACACAGACATACTTACACGCACACAGACACGCACACAAACACACAAAAACACACACAGGCACACACAGACACACACGCACACACGCAGACACACACACAGACACACAGACATAGAGACACACAGACACACAGACACACACACACACACAGACATACAGACACACAGACACACACACACACACAAACACACAGACACACAGACACACACACAGACGCAGACACAGACACACACACAGACATATACAGACACACACAGGCTCACACAGACACACACAGACATACACAGATATACACAGACACACAGAGATACACACAAATTCACACACAGACACAAACACAGAAACGCACACAGACATGCAAACAGACACACACAGCCACACACAGACACACACAGACACACACAGACATACACGGACACACACAGGCACACGCAGACACACACACAGACACACACACACAGACGCACACACAGACACTCACACAGACACACACAGACACAGACAGCCACACACAGACACACACAGACACACACAGATACACACAGATACACACAGACACACACAGACACACAAAGACACACACAGATACACACAGACACACACAGACACACACAGACACACACAGACACACACAGACACACAGACACACTCAGACACACACAGACACACACAGACACACGCAGACACACACAGACACACACAGACACACACAGACACACACAGACACACGCAGACATACACAGAGACACACACACAGACACACACACAGACACACACACTGACACTCACACAAACACTCACACAGACACACACACAGATACACACACAGACACACACACGCAGACACAGACACAGACACACACACAGACACGCACGCAGACACACACACAGACACACAGACACACATAGACACACACAGACACAGACACAGACGCAGACACAGACACAGACAGACACAGACACACACACAGACACACACAGACACACACAACACAGACACAGACACAGACACAGACACAGACACAGACACAGACACAGACACAGACACAGACACAGACACAGACACAGACACAGACACAGACACAGACACAGACAGAGACACAGACACAGACACAGACACAGACACAGACACAGATACAGACACAGACACAGACACAGACACACACATACACACACAGACCCACAGACACACAGAAACATAGACTCACAGTCACACAGACACACAGACACACAGACACAAAGACATACAGTCACACAGACACACACACAGACACACACGACGAGACACTCACACAGACACACACACGAACAGACACAGACACAGACACAAACACAAACACATACACAGACACACACAGAAACATAGATTCACAGTCACACAGACACACAGACACACAGACACACAGACACACAGACACAAAGACATACAGTCATACAGACACACTTGCAGACACAGAAACACACAGACATACACAGACATACAGACACAAACAGACACAAACACACACACAGACACACGCAGACACACAGACATACACAGACATACAAAGACACACAGACACGACACAGACACACAGACACACAGACACACAGACACACAGACACACAGACACACAGACACACAGACACACAGACACACAGACACACAGACACACAGACACAGAGACACACAGACATACACAGACATACAGACACACAGACACAAACAGACAGAAACAGACACAAACGGACACACACAGACACACACAGACACACACAGTCACACACAGGCTCACACAGACACACACAGACATACACAGATATACAGAGACACACAGAGACACACACAAATTCACACACAGACACACACACAGATATACACAGACACACAGAGACACACACAAATTCACACACAGACACACACACAGATATACACAGACACACAGAGACACACACAAATTCACACACAGACACACACACAGAAACGCACACAGACATGCAAACAGACAGACACAGCCACACACAGACACACACATAAACACAGACATACACGGACACACACAGACACACACATACACAGACACACACACAGACACACACACACAGACGCACACAGACACACACAGACACTCACACAGACACACAAACAGGCACACAGAAACAGATACACACATACACACAGACACACACATACACACACAGACACAGGTACAGACACACACGCAGACACACACACAGACGGAAAGACACACCGACACACAGACACACAGAAACACAGACACACAGACACTCACAGACACACAGACACACAGGCACACAGACACACAGAGACACAGACACACAGACAAACAGACACGAAGACACGCAGACACGCAGACACGCAGACAGGCAGACACGCAGGCACACAGACACACAGACACATAGACACACAGACACACAGACCCACAGGCACCCAGACACACAGACACACAGAAAATACACACACAAACACGCAGACACGCAGACACGCAGACACGCAGACACACAGACACGCAGACACGCAGCCACGCAGTCACACGGACACACAGTCACAATGACACACAGTCACACAGATACACAGATACACAGACACACAGACGCACACAGACACACACAGACACACACAGACACACACAGATACACACAAACACACACAGCCACACACAGACACACACAGGCACACGCAGACTTACACACAGACACACACACACAGACACACACACAGACACACACACTGACACTCACACAAACACTCACACAGACACACACACAGGTACACACACAGACACACACACACAGACACAGACACAGACGCACACACAGACACGCACACAGACACACAGACACACACAGACACACACAGACACAGACACAGACGCAGACACAGACACAGACAGACACAGACACACACACAGACACACACAGACACACACAACACAGACACAGACACAGACACAGACACAGACACAGACACAGACACAGACACAGACACAGACACAGACACAGACACAGACACAGGCACAGACACAGACACAGACACAGACACAGACACAGACACAGACACAGACACAGACACAGACACAGACACAGACACAGACACAGACACAGACACAGACACAGACACAGACACAGACACAGACACAGACACAGACACAGACACAGACACAGACACAGACAGAGACACAGACACAGACACAGACACAGACACAGACACAGACACAGACACAGACACAGACACAGACACAGACACAGACACAGACACAGACACAGACACAGACACAGACACAGACACAGACACAGACACAGACACAGACACAGACGCAGACACAGACACAGACACAGACACAGACACAGACACACACATACACACACAGACCCACAGACACACAGAAACATAGACTCACAGTCACACAGACACACAGACACACAGACAGACAGACACAAAGACATACAGTCACACAGACACACACACAGACACACACGACGAAACACTCACACAAACACACACACGAACAGACACAGACACAGACACAAACACAGACACATACACAGACACACACAGACCCACAGACACACAGAAACATAGATTCACAGTCACACAGACACACAGACACACAGACACACAGACACACAGACACACAGACACACAGACACACAGACATACAGTCACACAGACACACTTGCAGACACAGAAACACACAGACATACACAGACATACAGACACAAACAGACACAAACAGACAGAAACGGACACACACAGACACACGCAGACACACAGACATACAAAGACACACAGACACGACACAGACACGACACAGGCACACAGACACACGGACACACAGACACACAGACACACAGACACACAGACACACAGACACACAGACACACAGACACACAGATACACAGACACACAGACACACAGACACACAGACACACAGACACACAGACACACAGACACACAGACACACAGACACACAGACACAGAGACACACAGACATACACAGACATACAGACACACAGACACAAACAGACAGAAACAGACACAAACGGACACACACAGACACACACCGACACACACAGTCACACACAGGATCACACAGACACACACAGACATACACAGATATACAGAGTCACACAGAGACACACACAAATTCACACACAGACACACACACAGATATACACAGACACACAGAGACACACACAAATTCACACACAGATATACACAGACACACAGAGACACACACAAATTCACACACAGACACACACACAGAAACGCACACAGACATGCAAACAGACAGACACAGCCACACACAGACACACACATAAACACAGACATACACGGACACACACAGACACACACACACAGACACACACACAGACACACACACACAGACGCACACACAGACACACACACAGGCACACAGAAACAGATACACACGTACACACAGACACACACATACACACACAGACACACACACAGAGACACAGGTACAGACACACACGCAGACACACACACAGACGGAAAGACACACCGACACACAGACACACAGAAACACAGACACACAGACACACACAGACACACAGACACACAGGCACACAGACACACAGAGACACAGACACACAGACACACACAGAAACACACAGGCATACAGACACAAACAGACACAAACGGACACACGCAGACACGACACAGACAAACACACACACACACAGACACACACAGCCACACACAGACACACACAGACACACGCAGATACACACAGACATACACGGGCACACACGGACACAAACACACAGACGCACACACGGACACACACACAGACACTCACACAGACACACACAGACACACACAACACAGACACAGACACAGACACACACACAGTCACACACGCCGAAACACACACAGACACACACAAATTCACACACAGACATACTTACACGCACACAGACACGCACACAAACACACAAAAACACACACAGGCACACACAGACACACACGCACACACGCAGACACACACACAGACACACAGACACAGAGACACACAGACACACAGACACACACACACACACAGACATACAGACACACAGACACACACACACACACAAACACACAGACACACAGACACACACACAGACGCAGACACAGACACAC
>OZ019982.1:1744396-1761896 GCA_963970395.1 Ephialtes manifestator | reverse complement strand
CACAGACACAGACACAGACACAGACACAGACACAGACACAGACACAGACACAGACACAGACACAGACACAGATACAGACACAGACACAGACACAGACACAGACACAGACACAAACACAGACACAGACACAGACACAGACACAGACACAGACACAGACACACACATACACACACAGACCCACAGACACACAGAAACATAGACTCACAGTCACACAGACACACAGACACACAGACAGACAGACACAAAGACATACAGTCACACAGACACACACACAGACACACACGACGAAACACTCACACAAACACACACACGAACAGACACAGACACAGACACAAACACAGACACATACACAGACACACACAGACCCACACACACACAGAAACATAGATTCACAGTCACACAGACACACAGACACACAGACACACAGACACACAGACACACAGACACACAGACATACAGTCACACAGACACACTTGCAGACACAGAAACACACAGACATACACAGACATACAGACACAAACAGACACAAACAGACAGAAACGGACACACACAGACACACGCAGACACACAGACATACAAAGACACACAGACACGACACAGACACGACACAGGCACACAGACACACGGACACACAGACACACAGACACACAGACACACAGACACACAGACACACAGACACACAGACACACAGATACACAGACACACAGACACACAGACACACAGACACACAGACACACAGACACACAGACACACAGACACACAGACACACAGACACACAGACACAGAGACACACAGACATACACAGACATACAGACACACAGACACAAACAGACAGAAACAGACACAAACGGACACACACAGACACACACCGACACACACAGTCACACACAGGATCACACAGACACACACAGACATACACAGATATACAGAGTCACACAGAGACACACACAAATTCACACACAGACACACACACAGATATACACAGACACACAGAGACACACACAAATTCACACACAGACACACACACAGATATACACAGACACACAGAGACACACACAAATTCACACACAGACACACACACAGAAACGCACACAGACATGCAAACAGACAGACACAGCCACACACAGACACACACATAAACACAGACATACACGGACACACACAGACACACACACACAGACACACACACAGACACACACACACAGACGCACACACAGACACACACACAGGCACACAGAAACAGATACACACGTACACACAGACACACACATACACACACAGACACACACACAGAGACACAGGTACAGACACACACGCAGACACACACACAGACGGAAAGACACACCGACACACAGACACACAGAAACACAGACACACAGACACACACAGACACACAGACACACAGGCACACAGACACACAGAGACACAGACACACAGACACACACAGAAACACACAGGCATACAGACACAAACAGACACAAACGGACACACGCAGACACGACACAGACAAACACACACACACACAGACACACACAGCCACACACAGACACACACAGACACACGCAGATACACACAGACATACACGGGCACACACGGACACAAACACACAGACGCACACACGGACACACACACAGACACTCACACAGACACACACAGACACACACAACACAGACACAGACACAGACACACACACAGTCACACACGCCGAAACACACACAGACACACACAAATTCACACACAGACATACTTACACGCACACAGACACGCACACAAACACACAAAAACACACACAGGCACACACAGACACACACGCACACACGCAGACACACACACAGACACACAGACACAGAGACACACAGACACACAGACACACACACACACACAGACATACAGACACACAGACACACACACACACACAAACACACAGACACACAGACACACACACAGACGCAGACACAGACACACACACAGACATATACAGACACACACAGGCTCACACAGACACACACAGACATACACAGATATACACAGACACACAGAGATACACACAAATTCACACACAGACACAAACACAGAAACGCACACAGACATGCAAACAGACACACACAGCCACACACAGACACACACAGACACACACAGACATACACGGACACACACAGGCACACGCAGACACACACACAGACACACACACACAGACGCACACACAGACACTCACACAGACACACACAGACACAGACAGCCACACACAGACACACACAGACACACACAGATACACACAGATACACACAGACACACACAGACACACAAAGACACACACAGATACACACAGACACACACAGACACACACAGACACACACAGACACACACAGACACACAGACACACTCAGACACACACAGACACACACAGACACACGCAGACACACACAGACACACACAGACACACACAGACACACACAGACACACGCAGACATACACAGAGACACACACACAGACACACACACAGACACACACACTGACACTCACACAAACACTCACACAGACACACACACAGATACACACACAGACACACACACGCAGACACAGACACAGACACACACACAGACACGCACGCAGACACACACACAGACACACAGACACAGACACAGACGCAGACACAGACACAGACAGACACAGACACACACACAGACACACACAGACACACACAACACAGACACAGACACAGACACAGACACAGACACAGACACAGACACAGACACAGACACAGACACAGACACAGACACAGACACAGACACAGACACAGACACAGACACAGACACAGACACAGACAGAGACACAGACACAGACACAGACACAGACACAGACACAGACACAGATACAGACACAGACACAGACACAGACACACACATACACACACAGACCCACAGACACACAGAAACATAGACTCACAGTCACACAGACACACAGACACACAGACACAAAGACATACAGTCACACAGACACACACACAGACACACACGACGAGACACTCACACAGACACACACACGAACAGACACAGACACAGACACAAACACAAACACATACACAGACACACACAGACCCACAGACACACAGAAACATAGATTCACAGTCACACAGACACACAGACACACAGACACACAGACACACAGACACAAAGACATACAGTCATACAGACACACTTGCAGACACAGAAACACACAGACATACACAGACATACAGACACAAACAGACACAAACAGACAGAAACGGACACACACAGACACACGCAGACACACAGACATACACAGACATACAAAGACACACAGACACGACACAGACACACAGACACACAGACACACAGACACACAGACACACAGACACACAGACACACAGACACACAGACACACAGACACACAGACACACAGACACACAGACACACAGACACAGAGACACACAGACATACACAGACATACAGACACACAGACACAAACAGACAGAAACAGACACAAACGGACACACACAGACACACACAGACACACACAGTCACACACAGGCTCACACAGACACACACAGACATACACAGATATACAGAGACACACAGAGACACACACAAATTCACACACAGACACACACACAGATATACACAGACACACAGAGACACACACAAATTCACACACAGACACACACACAGATATACACAGACACACAGAGACACACACAAATTCACACACAGACACACACACAGAAACGCACACAGACATGCAAACAGACAGACACAGCCACACACAGACACACACATAAACACAGACATACACGGACACACACAGACACACACATACACAGACACACACACAGACACACACACACAGACGCACACAGACACACACAGACACTCACACAGACACACAAACAGGCACACAGAAACAGATACACACATACACACAGACACACACATACACACACAGACACAGGTACAGACACACACGCAGACACACACACAGACGGAAAGACACACCGACACACAGACACACAGAAACACAGACACACAGACACTCACAGACACACAGACACACAGGCACACAGACACACAGAGACACAGACACACAGACAAACAGACACGAAGACACGCAGACACGCAGACACGCAGACAGGCAGACACGCAGGCACACAGACACACAGACACATAGACACACAGACACACAGACCCACAGGCACCCAGACACACAGACACACAGAAAATACACACACAAACACGCAGACACGCAGACACGCAGACACGCAGACACACAGACACGCAGACACGCAGCCACGCAGTCACACGGACACACAGTCACAATGACACACAGTCACACAGATACACAGATACACAGACACACAGACGCACACAGACACACACAGACACACACAGACACACACAGATACACACAAACACACACAGCCACACACAGACACACACAGGCACACGCAGACTTACACACAGACACACACACACAGACACACACACAGGCACACACACTGACACTCACACAAACACTCACACAGACACACACACAGGTACACACACAGACACACACACGCAGACACAGACACAGACGCACACACAGACACGCACACAGACACACAGACACACACAGACACACACAGACACAGACACAGACGCAGACACAGACACAGACAGACACAGACACACACACAGACACACACAGACACACACAACACAGACACAGACACAGACACAGACACAGACACAGACACAGACACAGACACAGACACAGACACAGGCACAGACACAGACACAGACACAGACACAGACACAGACACAGACACAGACACAGACACAGACACAGACACAGACACAGACACAGACACAGACACAGACACAGACACAGACACAGACACAGACACAGACACAGACACAGACACAGACACAGACACAGACACAGACACAGACACAGACACAGACAGAGACACAGACACAGACACAGACACAGACACAGACACAGACACAGACACAGACACAGACACAGACACAGACACAGACACAGACACAGACACAGACACAGACACAGACACAGACACAGACACAGACACAGACACAGACACAGACGCAGACACAGACACAGACACAGACACAGACACAGACACAGACACAGACACAGACACAGACACAGACACAGACACAGACACAGACACAGACACAGACACAGACACAGACACAAACACAGACACAGACACAGACACAGACACACACATACACACACAGACCCACACATACACACACAGACCCACAGACACACAGAAACATAGACTCACAGTCACACAGACACACAGACACACAGACAGACAGACACAAAGACATACAGTCACACAGACACACACACAGACACACACGACGAAACACTCACACAAACACACACGCGAACAGACACAGACACAGACACAAACACAGACACATACACAGACACACACAGACCCACAGACACACAGAAACATAGATTCACAGTCACACAGACACACAGACACACAGACACACAGACACACAGACACACAGACACACAGACATACAGTCACACAGACACACTTGCAGACACAGAAACACACAGACATACACAGACATACAGACACAAACAGACACAAACAGACAGAAACGGACACACACAGACACACGCAGACACACAGACATACAAAGACACACAGACACGACACAGACACGACACAGGCACACAGACACACGGACACACAGACACACAGACACACAGACACACAGACACACAGACACACAGACACACAGACACACAGATACACAGACACACAGACACACAGACACACAGACACACAGACACACAGACACACAGACACACAGACACACAGACACACAGACACAGAGACACACAGACATACACAGACATACAGACACACAGACACAAACAGACAGAAACAGACACAAACGGACACACACAGACACACACCGACACACACAGTCACACACAGGATCACACAGACACACACAGACATACACAGATATACAGAGTCACACAGAGACACACACAAATTCACACACAGACACACACACAGATATACACAGACACACAGAGACACACACAAATTCACACACAGACACACACACAGATATACACAGACACACAGAGACACACACAAATTCACACACAGACACACACACAGAAACGCACACAGACATGCAAACAGACAGACACAGCCACACACAGACACACACATAAACACAGACATACACGGACACACACAGACACACACACACAGACACACACACAGACACACACACACAGACGCACACACAGACACACACACAGGCACACAGAAACAGATACACACGTACACACAGACACACACATACACACACAGACACACACACAGAGACACAGGTACAGACACACACGCAGACACACACACAGACGGAAAGACACACCGACACACAGACACACAGAAACACAGACACACAGACACACACAGACACACAGACACACAGGCACACAGACACACAGAGACACAGACACACAGACACACACAGAAACACACAGGCATACAGACACAAACAGACACAAACGGACACACGCAGACACGACACAGACAAACACACACACACACAGACACACACAGCCACACACAGACACACACAGACACACGCAGATACACACAGACATACACGGGCACACACGGACACAAACACACAGACGCACACACGGACACACACACACAGACACTCACACAGACACACACAGACACACACAACACAGACACAGACACAGACACACACACAGTCACACACGCCGAAACACACACAGACACACACAAATTCACACACAGACATACTTACACGCACACAGACACGCACACAAACACACAAAAACACACACAGGCACACACAGACACACACGCACACACGCAGACACACACACAGACACACAGACACAGAGACACACAGACACACAGACACACACACACACACAGACATACAGACACACAGACACACACACACACACAAACACACAGACACACAGACACACACACAGACGCAGACACAGACACACACACAGACATATACAGACACACACAGGCTCACACAGACACACACAGACATACACAGATATACACAGACACACAGAGATACACACAAATTCACACACAGACACAAACACAGAAACGCACACAGACATGCAAACAGACACACACAGCCACACACAGACACACACAGACACACACAGACATACACGGACACACACAGGCACACGCAGACACACACACAGACACACACACACAGACGCACACACAGACACTCACACAGACACACACAGACACAGACAGCCACACACAGACACACACAGACACACACAGATACACACAGATACACACAGACACACACAGACACACAAAGACACACACAGATACACACAGACACACACAGACACACACAGACACACACAGACACACACAGACACACAGACACACTCAGACACACACAGACACACACAGACACACGCAGACACACACAGACACACACAGACACACACAGACACACACAGACACACGCAGACATACACAGAGACACACACACAGACACACACACAGACACACACACTGACACTCACACAAACACTCACACAGACACACACACAGATACACACACAGACACACACACGCAGACACAGACACAGACACACACACAGACACGCACGCAGACACACACACAGACACACAGACACACACAGACACACACAGACACAGACACAGACGCAGACACAGACACAGACAGACACATACACACACACAGACACACACAGACACACACAACACAGACACAGACACAGACACAGACACAGACACAGACACAGACACAGACACAGACACAGACACAGACACAGACACAGACACAGACACAGACACAGACACAGACACAGACACAGACAGAGACACAGACACAGACACAGACACAGACACAGACACAGATACAGACACAGACACAGACACAGACACACACATACACACACAGACCCACAGACACACAGAAACATAGACTCACAGTCACACAGACACACAGACACACAGACACAAAGACATACAGTCACACAGACACACACACAGACACACACGACGAGACACTCACACAGACACACACACGAACAGACACAGACACAGACACAAACACAAACACATACACAGACACACACTGACCCACAGACACACAGAAACATAGATTCACAGTCACACAGACACACAGACACACAGACACACAGACACACAGACACACAGACACACAGACACACAGACATACAGTCACACAGACACACTTGCAGACACAGAAACACACAGACATACACAGACATACAGACACAAACAGACACAAACAGACAGAAACGGACACACACAGACACACGCAGACACACAGACATACAAAGACACACAGACACGACACAGACACGACACAGGCACACAGACACACGGACACACAGACACACAGACACACAGACACACAGACACACAGACACACAGACACACAGACACACAGATACACAGACACACAGACACACAGACACACAGACACACAGACACACAGACACACAGACACACAGACACACAGACACACAGACACACAGACACAGAGACACACAGACATACACAGACATACAGACACACAGACACAAACAGACAGAAACAGACACAAACGGACACACACAGACACACACCGACACACACAGTCACACACAGGATCACACAGACACACACAGACATACACAGATATACAGAGTCACACAGAGACACACACAAATTCACACACAGACACACACACAGATATACACAGACACACAGAGACACACACAAATTCACACACAGACACACACACAGATATACACAGACACACAGAGACACACACAAATTCACACACAGACACACACACAGAAACGCACACAGACATGCAAACAGACAGACACAGCCACACACAGACACACACATAAACACAGACATACACGGACACACACAGACACACACACACAGACACACACACACAGACGCACACACAGACACACACACAGGCACACAGAAACAGATACACACGTACACACAGACACACACATACACACACAGACACACACACAGAGACACAGGTACAGACACACACGCAGACACACACACAGACGGAAAGACACACCGACACACAGACACACAGAAACACAGACACACAGACACACACAGACACACAGACACACAGGCACACAGACACACAGAGACACAGACACACAGACACACACAGAAACACACAGGCATACAGACACAAACAGACACAAACGGACACACGCAGACACGACACAGACAAACACACACACACACAGACACACACAGCCACACACAGACACACACAGACACACGCAGATACACACAGACATACACGGGCACACACGGACACAAACACACAGACGCACACACGGACACACACACAGACACTCACACAGACACACACAGACACACACAACACAGACACAGACACAGACACACACACAGTCACACACGCCGAAACACACACAGACACACACAAATTCACACACAGACATACTTACACGCACACAGACACGCACACAAACACACAAAAACACACACAGGCACACACAGACACACACGCACACACGCAGACACACACACAGACACACAGACACAGAGACACACAGACACACAGACACACACACACACACAGACATACAGACACACAGACACACACACACACACAAACACACAGACACACAGACACACACACAGACGCAGACACAGACACACACACAGACATATACAGACACACACAGGCTCACACAGACACACACAGACATACACAGATATACACAGACACACAGAGATACACACAAATTCACACACAGACACAAACACAGAAACGCACACAGACATGCAAACAGACACACACAGCCACACACAGACACACACAGACACACACAGACATACACGGACACACACAGGCACACGCAGACACACACACAGACACACACACACAGACGCACACACAGACACTCACACAGACACACACAGACACAGACAGCCACACACAGACACACACAGACACACACAGATACACACAGATACACACAGACACACACAGACACACAAAGACACACACAGATACACACAGACACACACAGACACACACAGACACACACAGACACACACAGACACACAGACACACTCAGACACACACAGACACACACAGACACACGCAGACACACACAGACACACACAGACACACACAGACACACACAGACACACGCAGACATACACAGAGACACACACACAGACACACACACAGACACACACACTGACACTCACACAAACACTCACACAGACACACACACAGATACACACACAGACACACACACGCAGACACAGACACAGACACACACACAGACACGCACGCAGACACACACACAGACACACAGACACACATAGACACACACAGACACAGACACAGACGCAGACACAGACACAGACAGACACAGACACACACACAGACACACACAGACACACACAACACAGACACAGACACAGACACAGACACAGACACAGACACAGACACAGACACAGACACAGACACAGACACAGACACAGACACAGACACAGACACAGACACAGACACAGACACAGACACAGACACAGACAGAGACACAGACACAGACACAGACACAGACACAGACACAGATACAGACACAGACACAGACACAGACACACACATACACACACAGACCCACAGACACACAGAAACATAGACTCACAGTCACACAGACACACAGACACACAGACACAAAGACATACAGTCACACAGACACACACACAGACACACACGACGAGACACTCACACAGACACACACACGAACAGACACAGACACAGACACAAACACAAACACATACACAGACACACACAGAAACATAGATTCACAGTCACACAGACACACAGACACACAGACACACAGACACACAGACACAAAGACATACAGTCATACAGACACACTTGCAGACACAGAAACACACAGACATACACAGACATACAGACACAAACAGACACAAACAGACAGAAACGGACACACACAGACACACGCAGACACACAGACATACACAGACATACAAAGACACACAGACACGACACAGACACACAGACACACAGACACACAGACACACAGACACACAGACACACAGACACACAGACACACAGACACACAGACACACAGACACACAGACACACAGACACACAGACACACAGACACAGAGACACACAGACATACACAGACATACAGACACACAGACACAAACAGACAGAAACAGACACAAACGGACACACACAGACACACACAGACACACACAGTCACACACAGGCTCACACAGACACACACAGACATACACAGATATACAGAGACACACAGAGACACACACAAATTCACACACAGACACACACACAGATATACACAGACACACAGAGACACACACAAATTCACACACAGACACACACACAGATATACACAGACACACAGAGACACACACAAATTCACACACAGACACACACACAGAAACGCACACAGACATGCAAACAGACAGACACAGCCACACACAGACACACACATAAACACAGACATACACGGACACACACAGACACACACATACACAGACACACACACAGACACACACACACAGACGCACACAGACACACACAGACACTCACACAGACACACAAACAGGCACACAGAAACAGATACACACATACACACAGACACACACATACACACACAGACACAGGTACAGACACACACGCAGACACACACACAGACGGAAAGACACACCGACACACAGACACACAGAAACACAGACACACAGACACTCACAGACACACAGACACACAGGCACACAGACACACAGAGACACAGACACACAGACAAACAGACACGAAGACACGCAGACACGCAGACACGCAGACAGGCAGACACGCAGGCACACAGACACACAGACACATAGACACACAGACACACAGACCCACAGGCACCCAGACACACAGACACACAGAAAATACACACACAAACACGCAGACACGCAGACACGCAGACACGCAGACACACAGACACGCAGACACGCAGCCACGCAGTCACACGGACACACAGTCACAATGACACACAGTCACACAGATACACAGATACACAGACACACAGACGCACACAGACACACACAGACACACACAGACACACACAGATACACACAAACACACACAGCCACACACAGACACACACAGGCACACGCAGACTTACACACAGACACACACACACAGACACACACACAGACACACACACTGACACTCACACAAACACTCACACAGACACACACACAGGTACACACACAGACACACACACACAGACACAGACACAGACGCACACACAGACACGCACACAGACACACAGACACACACAGACACACACAGACACAGACACAGACGCAGACACAGACACAGACAGACACAGACACACACACAGACACACACAGACACACACAACACAGACACAGACACAGACACAGACACAGACACAGACACAGACACAGACACAGACACAGACACAGACACAGACACAGACACAGGCACAGACACAGACACAGACACAGACACAGACACAGACACAGACACAGACACAGACACAGACACAGACACAGACACAGACACAGACACAGACACAGACACAGACACAGACACAGACACAGACACAGACACAGACACAGACACAGACACAGACACAGACACAGACACAGACACAGACAGAGACACAGACACAGACACAGACACAGACACAGACACAGACACAGACACAGACACAGACACAGACACAGACACAGACACAGACACAGACACAGACACAGACACAGACACAGACACAGACACAGACACAGACGCAGACACAGACACAGACACAGACACAGACACAGACACACACATACACACACAGACCCACAGACACACAGAAACATAGACTCACAGTCACACAGACACACAGACACACAGACAGACAGACACAAAGACATACAGTCACACAGACACACACACAGACACACACGACGAAACACTCACACAAACACACACACGAACAGACACAGACACAGACACAAACACAGACACATACACAGACACACACAGACCCACAGACAC
This sequence comes from Ephialtes manifestator, assembly GCA_963970395.1. NCBI lineage: Eukaryota > Metazoa > Arthropoda > Insecta > Hymenoptera > Ichneumonidae > Ephialtes > Ephialtes manifestator. The sequence continues at coordinate 1,748,688 of OZ019982.1, read as the reverse complement.
ACAGAAACATAGATTCACAGTCACACAGACACACAGACACACAGACACACAGACACACAGACACACAGACACACAGACACACAGACATACAGTCACACAGACACACTTGCAGACACAGAAACACACAGACATACACAGACATACAGACACAAACAGACGCAAACAGACAGAAACGGACACACACAGACACACGCAGACACACAGACATACAAAGACACACAGACACGACACAGACACGACACAGGCACACAGACACACGGACACACAGACACACAGACACACAGACACACAGACACACAGACACACAGACACACAGACACACAGATACACAGACACACAGACACACAGACACACAGACACACAGACACACAGACACACAGACACACAGACACACAGACACACAGACACAGAGACACACAGACATACACAGACATACAGACACACAGACACAAACAGACAGAAACAGACACAAACGGACACACACAGACACACACCGACACACACAGTCACACACAGGATCACACAGACACACACAGACATACACAGATATACAGAGTCACACAGAGACACACACAAATTCACACACAGACACACACACAGATATACACAGACACACAGAGACACACACAAATTCACACACAGATATACACAGACACACAGAGACACACACAAATTCACACACAGACACACACACAGAAACGCACACAGACATGCAAACAGACAGACACAGCCACACACAGACACACACATAAACACAGACATACACGGACACACACAGACACACACACACAGACACACACACAGACACACACACACAGACGCACACACAGACACACACACAGGCACACAGAAACAGATACACACGTACACACAGACACACACATACACACACAGACACACACACAGAGACACAGGTACAGACACACACGCAGACACACACACAGACGGAAAGACACACCGACACACAGACACACAGAAACACAGACACACAGACACACACAGACACACAGACACACAGGCACACAGACACACAGAGACACAGACACACAGACACACACAGAAACACACAGGCATACAGACACAAACAGACACAAACGGACACACGCAGACACGACACAGACAAACACACACACACACAGACACACACAGCCACACACAGACACACACAGACACACGCAGATACACACAGACATACACGGGCACACACGGACACAAACACACAGACGCACACACGGACACACACACAGACACTCACACAGACACACACAGACACACACAACACAGACACAGACACAGACACACACACAGTCACACACGCCGAAACACACACAGACACACACAAATTCACACACAGACATACTTACACGCACACAGACACGCACACAAACACACAAAAACACACACAGGCACACACAGACACACACGCACACACGCAGACACACACACAGACACACAGACACAGAGACACACAGACACACAGACACACACACACACACAGACATACAGACACACAGACACACACACACACACAAACACACAGACACACAGACACACACACAGACGCAGACACAGACACACACACAGACATATACAGACACACACAGGCTCACACAGACACACACAGACATACACAGATATACACAGACACACAGAGATACACACAAATTCACACACAGACACAAACACAGAAACGCACACAGACATGCAAACAGACACACACAGCCACACACAGACACACACAGACACACACAGACATACACGGACACACACAGGCACACGCAGACACACACACAGACACACACACACAGACGCACACACAGACACTCACACAGACACACACAGACACAGACAGCCACACACAGACACACACAGACACACACAGATACACACAGATACACACAGACACACACAGACACACAAAGACACACACAGATACACACAGACACACACAGACACACACAGACACACACAGACACACACAGACACACAGACACACTCAGACACACACAGACACACACAGACACACGCAGACACACACAGACACACACAGACACACACAGACACACACAGACACACGCAGACATACACAGAGACACACACACAGACACACACACAGACACACACACTGACACTCACACAAACACTCACACAGACACACACACAGATACACACACAGACACACACACGCAGACACAGACACAGACACACACACAGACACGCACGCAGACACACACACAGACACACAGACACACACAGACACACACAGACACAGACACAGACGCAGACACAGACACAGACAGACACAGACACACACACAGACACACACAGACACACACAACACAGACACAGACACAGACACAGACACAGACACAGACACAGACACAGACACAGACACAGACACAGACACAGACACAGACACAGACACAGACACAGACACAGACACAGACACAGACACAGACACAGACACAGACAGAGACACAGACACAGACACAGACACAGACACAGACACAGATACAGACACAGACACAGACACAGACACACACATACACACACAGACCCACAGACACACAGAAACATAGACTCACAGTCACACAGACACACAGACACACAGACACAAAGACATACAGTCACACAGACACACACACAGACACACACGACGAGACACTCACACAGACACACACACGAACAGACACAGACACAGACACAAACACAAACACATACACAGACACACACAGACCCACAGACACACAGAAACATAGATTCACAGTCACACAGACACACAGACACACAGACACACAGACACACAGACACAAAGACATACAGTCATACAGACACACTTGCAGACACAGAAACACACAGACATACACAGACATACAGACACAAACAGACACAAACAGACAGAAACGGACACACACAGACACACGCAGACACACAGACATACACAGACATACAAAGACACACAGACACGACACAGACACACAGACACACAGACACACAGACACACAGACACACAGACACACAGACACACAGACACACAGACACACAGACACACAGACACACAGACACACAGACACAGAGACACACAGACATACACAGACATACAGACACACAGACACAAACAGACAGAAACAGACACAAACGGACACACACAGACACACACAGACACACACAGTCACACACAGGCTCACACAGACACACACAGACATACACAGATATACAGAGACACACAGAGACACACACAAATTCACACCCAGACACACACACAGATATACACAGACACACAGAGACACACACAAATTCACACACAGACACACACACAGATATACACAGACACACAGAGACACACACAAATTCACACACAGACACACACACAGAAACGCACACAGACATGCAAACAGACAGACACAGCCACACACAGACACACACATAAACACAGACATACACGGACACACACAGACACACACATACACAGACACACACACAGACACACACACACAGACGCACACAGACACACACAGACACTCACACAGACACACAAACAGGCACACAGAAACAGATACACACATACACACAGACACACACATACACACACAGACACAGGTACAGACACACACGCAGACACACACACAGACGGAAAGACACACCGACACACAGACACACAGAAACACAGACACACAGACACTCACAGACACACAGACACACAGGCACACAGACACACAGAGACACAGACACACAGACAAACAGACACGAAGACACGCAGACACGCAGACACGCAGACACGCAGACACGCAGGCACACAGACACACAGACACATAGACACACAGACACACAGACCCACAGGCACCCAGACACACAGACACACAGAAAATACACACACAAACACGCAGACACGCAGACACGCAGACACGCAGACACACAGACACGCAGACACGCAGCCACGCAGTCACACGGACACACAGTCACAATGACACACAGTCACACAGATACACAGATACACAGACACACAGACGCACACAGACACACACAGACACACACAGACACACACAGATACACACAAACACACACAGCCACACACAGACACACACAGGCACACGCAGACTTACACACAGACACACACACACAGACACACACACAGACACACACACTGACACTCACACAAACACTCACACAGACACACACACAGGTACACACACAGACACACACACGCAGACACAGACACAGACGCACACACAGACACGCACACAGACACACAGACACACACAGACACACACAGACACAGACACAGACGCAGA
>OZ019982.1:1719396-1741896 GCA_963970395.1 Ephialtes manifestator | reverse complement strand
ACACAGTCACACAGATACGCAGATACACAGACACACAGACACACACAGACACACACAGACACACACAGACACACACAGACACACACAGACACACAGACACACACAGATACACACTAACACACACAGCCACACACAGACACACACAGGCACACGCAGACATACACACAGACACACACACACAGACACACACACAGACACACACACTGACACTCACACAAACACTCACACAGACACACACACAGATACACACACAGACACACACACGCAGACCCAGACACAGACACACACACAGACACGCACGCAGACACACACACAGACACACAGACACACACAGACACACACAGACACAGACACAGACGCAGACACAGACACAGACACAGACACAGACACAGACACAGACACAGACACACACACAGACACACACAGACACACACAACACAGACACAGACACCGACACAGACACAGACACAGACACAGACACAGACACAGACACAGACACAGACACAGACACAGACACAGACACAGACACAGACACAGACACAGACAGAGACACAGACACAGACACAGACACAGAAACAGACACAGACACAGACACAGACACAGACACAGACACAGACACAGACACAGACACAGATACAGACACAGACACAGACACAGACACAGACACAGACACAGACACAGACACAGACACAGACACAGACACAGACACAGACACAGACACAGACACAGACACAGACACAGACACAGACACAGACACAGACACAGACACAGACACAGACACAGACACAGACACAGACACAGACACAGACACAGACACAGACACACACAGACACAGACACAAACACACACACAGACACACACAACACAGACACAGACACAGAAACAGACATACACACAGACACAGACACAGACACAGACACAGACACAGACACAGACACAGACACAGACACAGACACAGACACAGACACAGACACAGACACAGACACAGACACAGACACAGACACAGACACAGACACAGACACAGACACAGACACAGACACAGACACAGACACAGACACAGATACAGACACAGACACAGACACAGACACAGACACAGACACAGACACAGACACAGACACAGACACAGACACAGACACAGACACAGACACAGACACAGACACAGACACAGACACAGACACAGACACAGACACAGACACAGACACAGACACAGACACAGACACAGACACAGACACAGACACAGACACAGACACAGACACAGACACAGACACAGACACAGACACAGACACAGACACAGACACAGACACAGACACAGACACAGACACAGACACAGACACAGACACAGACACAGACACAGACACAGACACAGACACAGACACAGACACAGACACAGACACAGACACAGACACAGACACAGACACAGACACAGACACAGACACAGACACAGACACAGACACAGACACAGACACAGACACAGACACAGACACAGACACAGACACAGACACAGACACAGACACAGACACAGACACAGACACAGACACAGACACAGACACAGACGCAGACACAGACACAGACACAGACACAGACACAGACACAGACACAGACACAGACACAGACACAGACACAGACACAGACACAGACACAGACACAGACACAGACACAGACACAGACACAGACGCAGACACAGACACACACAGACACAGACACAAACACACACACAGACACACACACAACACAGACACAGACACAGACACAGACACAGACACAGACACAGACACAGACACAGATACAGACACACACATACACACACAGACCCACAGACACACAGAAACATAGACTCACAGTCACACAGACACACAGACACACAGACACACAGACACAAAGACATACAGTCACACAGACACACACGACGAGACACTCACACAGACACACACACGAACAGACACAGACACAGACACAAACACAGACACATACACAGACACACACGCAGACACACACAGACCCACAGACACACAGAAACATAGATTCACAGTCACACAGACACACAGACACACAGACACACAGACACACAGACATACAGTCACACAGACACACTTGCAGACACAGAAACACACAGACATACACAGAAATACAGACACAAACAGACACAAACAGACAGAAACGGACACACACAGACACACGCAGACACACAGACATACACAGACATACAAAGACACACAGACATGACACAGACACACAGACACACAGACACACAGACACACAGACACACAGACACACAGACACACAGACACACAGACACACAGACACACAGACACACAGACACACAGACACACAGACACACAGACATACACAGACATACAGACACACAGACACAAACAGACAGATACAGACACAAACGGACACACACAGACACACACAGACACACACAGACACAAACAGACAGATACAGACACAAACGGACACACACAGACACACACAGACACACACAGTCACACACAGGCTCACACAGACACACACAGACATACACAGATATACAGAGACACACAGAGACACACACAAATTCACACACAGACACACACAGACATACACAGATATACAGAGACACACAGAGACACACACAAATTCACACACAGACACACACACAGATATACACAGACACACAGAGACACACACAAATTCACACACAGACACACACACAGATATACACAGACACACAGAGACACACACAAATTCACACACAGACACACACACAGAAACGCACACAGACATGCAACCAGACAGACACAGCCACACACAGACACACACATAAACACAGACATACACGGACACACACAGACACACACACAGACACACACACACAGACGCACACACAGACACACACAGACACTCACACAGACACACACACAGGCACACAGAAACAGATACACACATACACACAGACACACACAGACACACACACAGAGACACAGGTACAGACACACACGCAGACAGACACACAGACGGAAAGACACACCGACACACAGACACACAGAAACACAGACACACAGACACTCACAGACACACAGACACACAGTCACACAGACACACAGAGACACAGACACACAGACAAACAGACACGAAGACACGCAGACACGCAGACACGCAGACAGGCAGACACGCAGGCACACAGACACACAGACAAATAGACACACAGACACACAGACCCACAGGCACCCAGACACACAGACACACAGAAAATACACACACAAACACGCAGACACGCAGACACGCAGACACGCAGACACACAGACACGCAGACACGCAGCCACGCAGTCACACGGACACACAGTCACAATGACACACAGTCACACAGATACACAGATACACAGACACACAGACACACACAGACACACACAGACACACACAGATACACACAAACACACACAGCCACACACAGACACACACAGGCACACGCAGACATACACACAGACACACACACACAGACACACACACAGACACACACACTGACACTCACACAAACACTCACACAGACACACACACAGATACACACACAGACACACACACGCAGACACAGACACAGACACACACAGACACGCACACAGACACACAGACACACACAGACACACACAGACACAGACGCAGACGCAGACACAGACACAGACAGACACAGACACACACGCAGACACACACAGACACACACAACACAGACACAGACACAGACACAGACACAGACACAGACACAGACACAGACACAGACACAGACACAGACACAGACACAGACACAGACACAGACACAGACACAGACACAGACACAGACACAGACACAGACACAGACACAGACACAGACACAGACACAGACACAGACACAGACACAGACACAGACACAGACACAGACACAGACACAGACACAGACACAGACACAGACACAGACACAGACACAGACACAGACACAGACACAGACACAGACACAGACACAGACACAGACACAGACACAGACACAGACACAGACACAGACACAGACACAGACACAGACACAGACACAGACACAGACACAGACACAGACACAGACACAGACACAGACACAGACACAGACACAGACACAGACACAGTCACAGACACAGACACAGACACAGACACAGACACAGACACAGACACAGACACAGACACAGACACAGACACAGACACAGACACAGACACAGACACAGACACAGACACAGACACAGACACAGACACAGACACAGACACAGACACAGACACAGACACAGACACACACAGACACAGACACAAACACACACACAGACACACACAGACACACACAGACACACACAGACACACACAGACACACACAACACAGACATAGACACAGACACAGAAACAGACATAGACACAGACACAGACACAGACACAGACACAGACACAGACACAGACACAGACACAGACACAGACACAGACACAGACACAGACACAGACACAGACACAGACACAGACACAGACACAGACACAGACACAGACACAGACACAAACACAGACACAGACACAGACACAGACACAGACACAGACACAGACACACACATACACACACAGACCCACAGACACACAGAAACATAGACTCACAGTCACACAGACAAACAGACACACAGACAGACAGACACAAAGACATACAGTCACACAGACACACACACAGACACACACGACGAGACACTCACACAAACACACACACGAACAGACACAGACACAGACACAAACACAGACACATACACAGACACACACAGACCCACAGACACACAGAAACATAGATTCACAGTCACACAGACACACAGACAGACAGACACACAGACACACAGACATACAGTCACACAGACACACTTGCAGACACAGAAACACACAGACATACACAGACATACAGACACAAACAGACAGAAACGGACACACACAGACACACGCAGACACACAGACATACACAGACATACAAAGACACACAGACACGACACAGACACACAGACACACAGACACACAGACACACAAAAACACAGACACACAGACACACAGACACACAGACACACAGACACACAGACATACAGACACACAGACACAAACAGACAGAAACAGACACAAACGGACACACACAGACACACACAGACACACACAGTCACACACAGGCTCCCACAGACACACACAGACATACACAGATATACAGAGACACACAGAGACACACACAAATTCACACACAGAGACACACACAAATTCACACACAGACACACACACAGATATACACAGACACACAGAGACACACACAAATTCACACACAGACACACACACAGAAACGCACACAGACATGCAAACAGACAGACACAGCCACACACAGACACACACATAAACACAGACATACACGGACACACACAGACACACACACACACAGACACACACACAGACACACACAGACACACACAGACACACACACAGGCACACAGAAACAGATACACACATACACACAGTCACACACATACACACACAGACACACACACAGAGACACAGGTACAGACACACACGCAGACACACACACAGACGGAAAGACACACCGACACACAGACACACAGACACTCACAGACATACAGACACACAGGCACACAGACACACAGAGACACAGACACACAGACAAACAGACACGAAGACACGCAGACACGCAGACACGCAGACAGGCAGACACGCAGGCACACAGACACACAGACACATAGACACACAGACACACAGACCCACAGGCACCCAGACACACAGACACACAGAAAATACACACACAAACACGCAGACACGCAGACACGCAGACACGCAGACACACAGACACGCAGACACGCAGCCACGCAGACACACGGACACACAGTCACAATGACACACAGTCACACAGATACACAGATACACAGACACACAGACACACACAGACACACACAGACACACACAGACACACACGGACACACACAGATACACACAAACACACACAGCCACACACAGACACACACAGACACACACAGACACACACACACACACACACGCAGACACACACAGACACACAAAAATTCACACACAGACATACACACGCACACAGACACGCACACAGATACACACAGACACACACAGTCACACACAGACACACACGCACACGCACACAGACACACACAGGCACACACGTACACACACAGGAACACGCAAACACACACACAGACACACGCACAGACACACAGACCCACAGACACAAAGAAACATAGACACACAGACACACAGACACACAGACACACAGACACACAGACACACAGACACAGACACACAGACACACAGACACACAGACACACATACACACAGACACACAGACACACAGACACACACACAGGCACACACACAGACACACAGACCCACAGACACGCAGAAACATAGACACACAGTCACACAGACACAGAGACACACAGACACACAGACACACAGACACACAGACACACAGACACACAGACACACAGACACACAGACACACAGACACACAGACACACAGACACACAGACACACAGACACACAGACACACAGTCATACAGTCATACAGTCACACAGATATACAGGCACACAGGCAGACACAGAAACACACAGACATACACAGACATACAGACACACATACACAAACAGACCCAGACATACAGACACACAGACACTAACAGACACAAACAGACAAAAACGGACACACACAGACACACGCAGACACACCCAGACATACAGACACACACACAGACACACCCACACAGACACACAGACACACAGACACACACTCATAACCACACAGACACAAACACATACACAGACACACACACAGACACATACGCAGACACACACAGAAACACAGACACACAGACACACAGACACACAGAAACACAGACACACTTGCAGACACAGAAACACACAGACATACACAGACATACACAGACACACAGACACGACACAGATACACACAGACACACACACACGCACACAGTCACTCACAGACACACACAGACACACACAGACACACACAGGCTCACACAGAGGCACTCAGACATACACAGATATACACAGACACACAGAGACACACACAAATTCACACACAGAGACACACACAAATTCACACACCGACACACACACAGACATGCAAACAGACACAGACAGCCACACACAGACACACACAGACACACACAGATACACACAGACATACACGGACACACACTGGCACACACAGATACACACACAGACGCACACACAGACACACACACAGACACTCACGCAGACACTCACACAGACACACACAGACACACACAGACACAGACACAGACACAGACACAGACACAGACACAGACACAGACACAGACACAGACACAGACACAGACACAGACACAGACACAGACACAGACACAGACACAGACACAGACACAGACACAGACACAGACACAGACACAGACACAGACACAGACACAGACACAGACACAGACACAGACACAGACACAGACACAGACACAGACACAGACACAGACACAGACACAGACACAGACACAGACGCAGACACAGACACACACAGACACAGACACAGACACACACACAGACACACACAGACACACACAACACAGACACAGACACAGACACAGACACAGACATAGACACAGCCACAAACACAGATACAGACACAGACACAGACACAGACACAGACACAGACACAGACACAGACACAGACACAGACACAGACACAGACACAGACACAGACACAGACACAGACACAGACACAGACACAGACACAGACACAGACACAGACACAGACACACACAGACACACACAGACCCACAGACACACAGAAACATAGACTCACAGTCACACAGACACACAGACACACAGATACACAGACATACAGTCACACAGACACACTTGCAGACACAGAAACACACAGACACAAACAGACACAAACAGACACAATCGGACACACACAGACACACAGACATATACAGACATACAAAGACACACAGACACGACACAGACACACACTGACACACACAGACACACACAGACACACACAGACACACACAGACACACACAGACACACACAGACACACACAGGCTCACACAGAGATACTCAGACATACACAGATATACACAGACACACGGAGACATACACAAATTCACACACAGACACACACACAGACACGCACACAGACATGCAAACAGACACACACAGCCTCACACAGACACACACAGATACACACAGATACACAAAGACATAGACGGACACACACTGGCACACGCAGAAACACACACAGGCACACACACACAGACGCACACACAGACACACACACAGTCACTCACACAGACACACACAGACACACACAGACACACACAACACAGACACAGACACAGACGCAGACACAGACACAGACAGACACAGACAGACACACACACAGACACACACAGACACACACAACACAGACACAGACACAGACACAGACACAGACACAGACACAGACACAGACACAGACACAGACACAGACACAGACACAGACACAGACACAGACACAGACACAGACACAGACACAGACACAGACACAGACACAGACACAGACACAGACACAGACACAGACACAGACACAGACACAGACACAGACACAGACACAGACACAGACACAGACACAGACACAGACACAGACACAGACACAGACACAGACACAGACACAGACACAGACACAGACACAGACACAGACACAGACACAGACACAGACACAGACACAGACACAGACACAGACACAGACACAGACACAGACACAGACACAGACACAGACACAGACACAGACACAGACACAGACACAGACACAGACACAGACACAGACACAGACACATACACAGACACAGACACAGACACAGACACAGACACAGACACAGACACAGACACAGACACAGACACAGACACAGACACAGACACAGACACAGACACAGACACAGACACAGACACAGACACAGACACAGACACAGACACAGACACAGACACAGACACAGACACAGACACAGACACAGACACAGACACAGACGCAGACACAGACACAGACACAGACACAGACACAGACACAGACACTGACACAGACACAGACACAGACACAGACACAGACACAGACACAGACACAGACACAGACACAGACACAGACACAGACACAGACACAGACACAGACACAGACACAGACACAGACACAGACACAGACGCAGACACAGACACACACAGACACAGACACAAACACACACACAGACACACACACAACACAGACACAGACACAGACACAGACACAGACACAGACACAGATACAGACACACACATACACACACAGACCCACAGACACACAGAAACATAGACTCACAGTCACACAGACACACAGACACACAGACACACAGACACAAAGACATACAGTCACACAGACACACACACAGACACACACGACGAGACACTCACACAGACACACACACGAACAGACACAGACACAGACACAAACACTGACACATACACAGACACACACGCAGACACACACAGACCCACAGACACACAGAAACATAGATTCACAGTCACACAGACACACAGACACACAGACACACAGACACACAGACACACAGACACACAGACATACAGTCACACAGACACACTTGCAGACACAGAAACACACAGACATACACAGACATACAGACACAAACAGACAGAAACGGACACACACAGACACACGCAGACACACAGACATACACAGACATACAAAGACACACAGACACGACACAGACACACAGACACACAGACACACAGACACACAGACACACAGACACACAGACACACAGACACACAGACACACAGACACACAGACACACAGACACACAGACACACAGACATACACAGACATACAGACACACAGACACAAACAGACAGATACAGACACAAACGGACACACACAGACACACACAGACACACACAGACACAAACAGACAGATACAGACACAAACGGACACACACAGACACACACAGACACACACAGTCACACACAGGCTCACACAGACACACACAGACATACACAGATATACAGAGACACACAGAGACACACACAAATTCACACACAGACACACACAGACATACACAGATATACAGAGACACACAGAGACACACACAAATTCACACACAGACACACACACAGATATACACAGACACACAGAGACACACACAAATTCACACACAGACACACACACAGATATACACAGACACACAGAGACACACACAAATTCACACACAGACACACACACAGAAACGCACACAGACATGCAACCAGACAGACACAGCCACACACAGACACACACATAAACACAGACATACACGGACACACACAGACACACACACAGACACACACACACAGACGCACACACAGACACACACAGACACTCACACAGACACACACACAGGCACACAGAAACAGATACACACATACACACAGACACACACAGACACACACACAGAGACACAGGTACAGACACACACGCAGACACACACACAGACGGAAAGACACACCGACACACAGACACACAGAAACACAGACACACAGACACTCACAGACACACAGACACACAGGCACACAGACACACAGAGACACAGACACACAGACAAACAGACACGAAGACACGCAGACACGCAGACACGCAGACAGGCAGACACGCAGGCACACAGACACACAGACACATAGACACACAGACACACAGACCCACAGGCACCCAGACACACAGACACACAGAAAATACACACACAAACACGCAGACACGCAGACACGCAGACACGCAGACACACAGACACGCAGACAAGCAGCCACGCAGTCACACGGACACACAGTCACAATGACACACAGTCACACAGATACACAGATACACAGACACACAGACACACACAGACACACACAGACACACACAGATACACACAAACACACACAGCCACACACAGACACACACAGGCACACGCAGACATACACACAGACACACACACACAGACACACACACAGACACACACACACTGACACTCACACAAACACTCACACAGACACACACACAGATACACACACAGACACACACACGCAGACACAGACACAGACACACACACAGACACGCACACAGACACACAGACACACACAGACACACACAGACACAGACGCAGACGCAGACACAGACACAGACAGACACAGACACACACGCAGACACACACAGACACACACAACACAGACACAGACACAGACACAGACACAGACACAGACACAGACACAGACACAGACACAGACACAGACACAGACACAGACACAGACACAGACACAGACACAGACACAGACACAGACACAGACACAGACACAGACACAGACACAGACACAGACACAGACACAGACACAGACACAGACACAGACACAGACACAGACACAGACACAGACACAGACACAGACACAGACACAGACACAGACACAGACACAGACACAGACACAGACACAGACACAGACACAGACACAGACACAGACACAGACACAGACACAGACACAGACACAGACACAGACACACACAGACACAGACACAAACACACACACAGACACACACAGACACACACAGACACACACAGACACACACAACACAGACACAGACATAGACACAGACACAGAAACAGACATAGACACAGACACAGACACAGACACAGACACAGACACAGACACAGACACAGACACAGACACAGACACAGACACAGACACAGACACAGACACAGACACAGACACAGACACAGACACAGACACAGACACAGACACAGACACAAACACAGACACAGACACAGACACAGACACAGACACAGACACAGACACACACATACACACACAGACCCACAGACACACAGAAACATAGACTCACAGTCACACAGACACACAGACACACAGACAGACAGACACAAAGACATACAGTCACACAGACACACACACAGACACACACGACGAGACACTCACACAAACACACACACGAACAGACACAGACACAGACACAAACACAGACACATACACAGACACACACAGACCCACAGACACACAGAAACATAGATTCACAGTCACACAGACACACAGACAGACAGACACACAGACACACAGACATACAGTCACACAGACACACTTGCAGACACAGAAACACACAGACATACACAGACATACAGACACAAACAGACAGAAACGGACACACACAGACACACGCAGACACACAGACATACACAGACATACAAAGACACACAGACACGACACAGACACACAGACACACAGACACACAGACACACAAAAACACAGACACACAGACACACAGACACACAGACACACAGACACACAGACACACAGACATACAGACACACAGACACAAACAGACAGAAACAGACACAAACGGACACACACAGACACACACAGACACACACAGTCACACACAGGCTCCCACAGACACACACAGACATACACAGATATACAGAGACACACAGAGACACACACAAATTCACACACAGAGACACACACAAATTCACACACAGACACACACACAGATATACACAGACACACAGAGACACACACAAATTCACACACAGACACACACACAGAAACGCACACAGACATGCAAACAGACAGACACAGCCACACACAGACACACACATAAACACAGACATACACGGACACACACAGACACACACACACACAGACACACACACAGACACACACAGACACACACACAGGCACACAGAAACAGATACACACATACACACAGTCACACACATACACACACAGACACACACACAGAGACACAGGTACAGACACACACGCAGACACACACACAGACGGAAAGACACACCGACACACAGACACACAGAAACACAGACACACAGACACTCACAGACATACAGACACACAGGCACACAGACACACAGAGACACAGACACACAGACAAACAGACACGAAGACACGCAGACACGCAGACACGCAGACAGGCAGACACGCAGGCACACAGACACACAGACACATAGACACACAGACACACAGACCCACAGGCACCCAGACACACAGACACACAGAAAATACACACACAAACACGCAGACACGCAGACACGCAGACACGCAGACACACAGACACGCAGACACGCAGCCACGCAGACACACGGACACACAGTCACAATGACACACAGTCACACAGATACACAGATACACAGACACACAGACACACACAGACACACACAGACACACACGGACACACACAGATACACACAAACACACACAGCCACACACAGACACACACAGACACACACAGACACACACACACACACACACGCAGACACACACAGACACACAAAAATTCACACACAGACATACACACGCACACAGACACGCACACAGATACACACAGACACACACAGTCACACACAGACACACACGCACACGCACACAGACACACACAGGCACACACGTACACACACAGGAACACGCAAACACACACACAGACACACGCACAGACACACAGACCCACAGACACAAAGAAACATAGACACACAGACACACAGACACACAGACACACAGACACACAGACACACAGACACAGACACACAGACACACAGACACACAGACACACATACACACAGACACACAGACACACAGACACACACACAGGCACACACACAGACACACAGACCCACAGACACGCAGAAACATAGACACACAGTCACACAGACACAGAGACACACAGACACACAGACACACAGACACACAGACACACAGACACACAGACACACAGACACACAGACACACAGACACACAGACACACAGACACACAGACACACAGACACACAGACACACAGACACACAGACACACAGTCATACAGTCATACAGTCATACAGTCACACAGGCACACAGGCAGACACAGAAACACACAGACATACACAGACATACAGACACACATACACAAACAGACCCAGACATACAGACACACAGACACTAACAGACACAAACAGACAAAAACGGACACACACAGACACACGCAGACACACCCAGACATACAGACACACACACAGACACACCCACACAGACACACAGACACACAGACACACACTCATAACCACACAGACACAAACACATACACAGACACACACACAGACACATACGCAGACACACACAGAAACACAGACACACAGACACACAGACACACAGAAACACAGACACACTTGCAGACACAGAAACACACAGACATACACAGACATACACAGACACACAGACACGACACAGATACACACAGACACACACACACGCACACAGTCACTCACAGACACACACAGACACACACAGACACACACAGGCTCACACAGAGGCACTCAGACATACACAGATATACACAGACACACAGAGACACACACAAATTCACACACAGAGACACACACAAATTCACACACCGACACACACACAGACATGCAAACAGACACAGACAGCCACACACAGACACACACAGACACACACAGATACACACAGACATACACGGACACACACTGGCACACACAGATACACACACAGACGCACACACAGACACACACACAGACACTCACGCAGACACTCACACAGACACATACAGACACAGACACAGACACAGACACAGACACAGACACAGACACAGACACAGACACAGACACAGACACAGACACAGACACAGACACAGACACAGACACAGACACAGACACAGACACAGACACAGGCACAGACACAGACACAGACACAGACACAGACACAGACACAGACACAGACACAGACACAGACACAGACACAGACACAGACACAGACACAGACACAGACACAGACACAGACACAGACACAGACACAGACACAGACACAGACGCAGACACAGACACACACAGACACAGACACAGACACACACACAGACACACACAGACACACACAACACAGACACAGACACAGACACAGACACAGACATAGACACAGCCACAAACACAGATACAGACACAGACACAGACACAGACACAGACACAGACACAGACACAGACACAGACACAGACACAGACACAGACACAGACACAGACACAGACACAGACACAGACACAGACACACACAGACACACACAGACCCACAGACACACAGAAACATAGACTCACAGTCACACAGACACACAGACACACAGATACACAGACATACAGTCACACAGACACACTTGCAGACACAGAAACACACAGACACAAACAGACACAAACAGACACAATCGGACACACACAGACACACAGACATATACAGACATACAAAGACACACAGACACGACGCAGACACACACTGACACACACAGACACACACAGACACACACAGACACACACAGACACACACAGACACACACAGACACACACAGGCTCACACAGAGATACTCAGACATACACAGATATACACAGACACACAGAGACATACACAAATTCACACACAGACACACACACAGACACGCACACAGACATGCAAACAGACACACACAGCCTCACACAGACACACACAGATACACACAGATACACAAAGACATAGACGGACACACACTGGCACACGCAGAAACACACACAGGCACACACACACAGACGCACACACAGACACACACACAGTCACTCACAAAGACACACACAGACACACACAGACACACACAACACAGACACAGACACAGACGCAGACACAGACACAGACAGACACAGACAGACACACACACAGACACACACAGACACACACAACACAGACACAGACACAGACACAGACACAGACACAGACACAGACACAGACACAGACACAGACACAGACACAGACACAGACACAGACACAGACACAGACACAGACACAGACACAGACACAGACACAGACACAGACACAGACACAGACACAGACACAGACACAGACACAGACACAGACACAGACACAGACACAGACACAGACACAGACACAGACACAGACACAGACACAGACACAGACACAGACACAGACACAGACACAGACACAGACACAGACACAGACACAGACACAGACACAGACACAGACACAGACACAGACACAGACACAGACACAGACACAGACACAGACACAGACACAGACACAGACACAGACACAGACACAGACACAGACACAGACACAGACACAGACACAGACACAGACACAGACACAGACACAGACACAGACACAGACACAGACACAGACACAGACACAGACACAGACACAGACACAGACACAGACACAGACACAGACACAGACACAGACACAGACACAGACACAGACACAGACACAGACACAGACACAGACACAGACACAGACACAGACACAGACACAGACACAGACACAGACACAGACACAGACACAGACACAGACACAGACACAGACACAGACACAGACACAGACACAGACACAGACACAGACACAGACACAGACACAGACACAGACACAGACACAGACACAGACACAGACACAGACACAGACACAGACACAGACACAGACACAGACACAGACACAGACACAGACACAGACACAGACACAGACACAGACACAGACACAGACACAGACACAGACACAGACACAGACACAGACACAGACACAGACACAGACACAGACACAGACACAGACACAGACACAGACACAGACACAGACACAGACACAGACACAGACACAGACACAGACACAGACACAGACACAGACACAGACACAGACACAGACACAGACACAGACACAGACACTGACACAGACACAGACACAGACACAGACACAGACACAGACACAGACACAGACACAGACACAGACACAGACACAGACACAGACACAGACACAGATACAGACACAGACACAGACACAGACAGACACAGACACAGACACAGACACACACAGACCCACAGACACACAGAAACATAGACTCACAGTCACACAGACACACAGACACACAGACACACAGACATACAGTCACACAGACACACACACAGACACACACGCCGAGACACTCACACAGACACACACACGAACAGACACATACACAGACACATACACAGACACACACGCAGACACACACGCAGACACACACAGACCCACAGACACACACGCAGACACACACAGACCCACGGACACACAGAAATATAGACTCACAGTCACACAGACACACAGACACACAGACACACAGACACACAGACACACAGACACACAGACACACAGGCACACAGACACAGAGACACACAGACATACACAGACATACAGACACACAGACACAAACAGACAGAAACAGACACAAACGGACACACAGACACACACAGACATACACAGTCACACACAGGCTCACACAGACACACACAGACATACACAGATATACAGAGACACACAGAGACACACACAAATTCACACACAGATATACACAGGCACACAGAGACACACACAAATTCACACACAGACACACACTCAGATATACACAGACACACAGAGACACGCACAGATAAACACAGACATACACACACACACACAGACACACACACACACACACACACAGACACAGACACACACACACACAGACGCACACACAGACACACAATGACACTCACACAGACACTCGCACAGACACTCACACAGACACACACAGGCACACAGAAACAGATACACAGAAACAGACACACACATACACACAGACACACACACACACACACACACAGAGACACAGGTACAGACACACACGCAGACACACACACAGACGGAAAGACACACCGACTCACAGACACACAGAAACACAGACACACAGACACACACAGACACACACAGACACACAGACACACAGGCACACAGACACACAGACACACAGACACACAGACAAACAGACACGAAGACACGCAGACACGCAGACACGCAGACACGCAGACACGCAGACACGCAGACACGCAGACACGCAGACACGCAGGCACACAGACACACAGACACATAGACACACAGACACACAGACCCAAAGGCACCCAGATACACAGACACACAGAAAATACACACACAAACACGCAGCCACGCAGACACGCAGACACGCAGACACACAGACACGCAGACACGCAGCCACGCAGACACACGGACACACAGACACAATGACACACAGTCACACAGATACACAGATATACAGACACACAGGCACACACAGAAACACACAGGCAGACAGACACAAACAGACACAAACGGACACGACACAGACAAACACACACACACACAGACACACACAGCCACACACAGACACACACAGACACACGCAGATACACACAGACATACACGGACACACACAGACACAAACACACAGACGCACACACGGACACACACACAGACACTCACACAGACACACACAGACACACACAACACAGACACAGACACACACGCCGAAACACACACAGACACACACAAATTCACACACAGACATACTTACACGCACACAGACACGCACACAAACACACAAAAACACACACAGGCACACACAGACACACACGCACACACGCAGACACACACACAGACACACAGACACAGAGACACACAGACACACAGACACTCAGACACACACACAGACATACAGACACACAGACACACACACACACACACACAAACACACAGACACACAGACACACACACAGACGCAGACACAGACACACACACAGACATATACAGACACACACAGGCTCACACAGACACACACAGACATACACAGATATACACAGACACACAGAGATACACACAAATTCACACACAGACACAAACACAGAAACGCACACAGACATGCAAACAGACACACACAGCCACACACAGACACACACAGATACACACAGACATACACGGACACACACAGGCACACGCAGACACACACACAGACACACACACACAGACGCACACACAGACACTCACACATACACACACAGACACAGACAGCCACACACAGACACACACAGACACACACAGATACACACAGACACACACAGACACACACAGACACACACAGATACACACAGACACACACAGACACACACAGACACACACAGACACACACAGACACACAGACACACTCAGACACACACAGACACACACAGACACACGCAGACACACACAGACACACACAGACACACACAGACACACACAGGCACACGCAGACATACACACAGACACACACACAGACACACACACAGACACACACACTGACACTCACACAAACACTCACACAGACACACACACAGATACACACACAGACACACACACGCAGACACAGACACAGACACACACACAGACACGCACGCAGACACACACACAGACACACAGACACACACAGACACACACAGACACAGACACAGACGCAGACACAGACACAGACAGACACAGACACACACACAGACACACACAGACACACACAACAAAGACACAGACACAGACACAGACACAGACACAGACACAGACACAGACACAGACACAGACACAGACACACACACAGACACACACACAGACACACACACTGACACTCACACAAACACTCACACAGACACACACACAGATACACACACAGACACACACACGCAGACACAGACACAGACACACACACAGACACGCACGCAGACACACACACAGACACACAGACACACACAGACACACACAGACACAGACACAGACGCAGACACAGACACAGACAGACACAGACACACACACAGACACACACAGACACACACAACAAAGACACAGACACAGACACAGACACAGACACAGACACAGACACAGACACAGACACAGACACAGACACAGACACAGACACAGACACAGACACAGACACAGACACAGACACAGACACAGACACAGACACAGACACAGACACAGACACAGACACAGACACAGACACAGACACAGACACAGACACATACACAGACACAGACACAGACACAGACACAGACACAGACACAGACACAGACACAGACACAGACACAGACACAGACACAGACACAGACACAGACACAGACACAGACACAGACACAGACACAGACACAGACACAGACACAGACACAGACACAGACACAGACACAGACACAGACACAGACACAGACACAGACACAGACACAGACACAGACACAGACACAGACACAGACACAGACACAGACACAGACACAGACACGGACACAGACACAGACACAGACACAGACACAGACACAGACACAGACACAGACACAGACACAGACACAGACACAGACACAGACACAGACACAGACACAGACGCAGACGCAGACACAGACACAGACACAGACACAGACACAGACACAGACACAGACACAGACACAGACACAGACACAGACACAGACACAGACACAGACACAGACACAGACACAGACACAGACACAGACACAGACACAGACACAGACACAGACACAGACACAGACACAGACACAGACACAGACACAGACACAGACACAGACACAGACACAGACACAGACACAGACACAGACACAGACACAGACACAGACACAGACACAGACACAGACACAGACACAGACACAGACACAGACACAGACACAGACACAGACACAGACACAGACACAGACACAGACACAGACACAGACACAGACACAGACACAGACACAGACACAGACACTGACACAGACACAGACACAGACACAGACACAGACACAGACACAGACACAGACACAGACACAGACACAGACACAGACACAGACACAGACACAGATACAGACACAGACACAGACACAGACAGACACAGACACAGACACAGACACACACAGACCCACAGACACACAGAAACATAGACTCACAGTCACACAGACACACAGACACACAGACACACAGACATACAGTCACACAGACACACACACAGACACACACGCCGAGACACTCACACAGACACACACACGAACAGACACATACACAGACACAAACACAGACACATACACAGACACACACGCAGACACACACAGACCCACAGACACACACGCAGACACACACAGACCCACGGACACACAGAAATATAGACTCACAGTCACACAGACACACAGACACACAGACACACAGACACACAGACACACAGACACACAGGCACACAGACACAGAGACACACAGACATACACAGACATACAGACACACAGACACAAACAGACAGAAACAGACACAAACGGACACACAGACACACACAGACATACACAGTCACACACAGGCTCACACAGACACACACAGACATACACAGATATACAGAGACACACAGAGACACACACAAATTCACACACAGATATACACAGGCACACAGAGACACACACAAATTCACACACAGACACACACTCAGATATACACAGACACACAGAGACACGCACAGATAAACACAGACATACACACACACACACAGACACACACACACACACACACAGACACAGACACACACACACACAGACGCACACACAGACACACACTGACACTCACACAGACACTCGCACAGACACTCACACAGACACACACAGGCACACAGAAACAGATACACAGAAACAGACACACACATACACACAGACACACACACACACACACACACACAGAGACACAGGTACAGACACACACGCAGACACACACACAGACGGAAAGACACACCGACTCACAGACACACAGAAACACAGACACACAGACACACACAGACACACACAGACACACAGACACACAGACACACAGGCACACAGACACACAGACACACAGACACACAGACAAACAGACACGAAGACACGCAGACACGCAGACACGCAGACACGCAGACACGCAGACACGCAGACACGCAGGCACACAGACACACAGACACATAGACACACAGACACACAGACCCAAAGGCACCCAGATACACAGACACACAGAAAATACACACACAAACACGCAGCCACGCAGACACGCAGACACGCAGACACACAGACACGCAGACACGCAGCCACGCAGACACACGGACACACAGACACAATGACACACAGTCACACAGATACACAGATATACAGACACACAGGCACACACAGAAACACACAGGCAGACAGACACAAACAGACACAAACGGACACGACACAGACAAACACACACACACACAGACACACACAGCCACACACAGACACACACAGACACACGCAGATACACACAGACATACACGGACACACACAGACACAAACACACAGACGCACACACGGACACACACACAGACACTCACACAGACACACACAGACACACACAACACAGACACAGACACACACGCCGAAACACACACAGACACACACAAATTCACACACAGACATACTTACACGCACACAGACACGCACACAAACACACAAAAACACACACAGGCACACACAGACACACACGCACACACGCAGACACACACACAGACACACAGACACAGAGACACACAGACACACAGACACTCAGACACACACACAGACATAC
>OZ019982.1:1711896-1716896 GCA_963970395.1 Ephialtes manifestator | reverse complement strand
AGGCACACAGACACACAGACACATAGACACACAGACACACAGGCCCACAGGCACCCAGACACACAGACACACAGAAAATACACACACAAACACGCAGACACAGACACACAGACACGCAGACACGCAGCCACGCAGACACACGGACACACAGTCACAATGACACACAGTCACACAGATACGCAGATACACAGACACACAGACACACACAGACACACACAGACACACACAGACACACAGACACACACAGATACACACTAACACACACAGCCACACACAGACACACACAGGCACACGCAGACATACACACAGTCACACACACACAGACACACACACAGACACACACACTGACACTCACACAAACACTCACACAGACACACACACAGATACACACACAGACACACACACGCAGACCCAGACACAGACACACACACAGACACGCACGCAGACACACACACAGACACACAGACACACACAGACACACACAGACACAGACACAGACGCAGACACAGACACAGACACAGACACAGACACAGACACAGACACAGACACACACACAGACACACACAGACACACACAACACAGACACAGACACCGACACAGACACAGACACAGACACAGACACAGACACAGACACAGACACAGACACAGACACAGACACAGACACAGACACAGACACAGACACAGACACAGACACAGACACAGACACAGACACAGACACAGACACAGACACAGACACAGAAACAGACACAGACACAGACACAGACACAGACACAGACACAGACACAGACACAGACACAGACACAGACACAGACACAGACACAGACACAGACACAGACACAGACACAGACACAGACACAGACACAGACACAGACACAGACACAGACACAGACACAGACACAGACACAGACACAGACACAGACACACACAGACACAGACACAAACACACACACAGACACACACAGACACACACAACACAGACACAGACACAGAAACAGACATACACACAGACACAGACACAGACACAGACACAGACACAGACACAGACACAGACACAGACACAGACACAGACACAGACACAGACACAGATACAGATACAGACACAGACACAGACACAGACACAGACACAGACACAGACACAGACACAGACACAGACACAGACACAGACACAGACACAGACACAGACACAGACACAGACACAGACACAGACACAGACACAGACACAGACACAGACACAGACACAGACACAGACACAGACACAGACACAGACACAGACACAGACACAGACACAGACACAGACACAGACACACACATACACACACAGACCCACAGACACACAGAAACATAGACTCACAGTCACACAGACACACAGACACACAGACACAAAGACATACAGTCACACAGACACACACACAGACACACACGACGAGACACTCACACAGACACACACACGAACAGACACAGACACAGACACAGACACAGACACATACACAGACACACACGCAGACACACACAGACCCACAGACACACAGAAACATAGATTCACAGTCACACAGACACACAGACACACAGACACACAGACACGCAGACACACAGACATACAGTCACACAGACACACTTGCAGACACAGAAACACACAGACATACACAGACATACAGACACAAACAGACACAAACAGACAGAAACGGACACACACAGACACACGCAGACACACAGACATACAAAGACACATAGACACGACACAGACACACAGACACACAGACACACAGACACACAGACACACAGACACACAGACACACAGACACACAGACACAGAGACACACAGACATACACAGACATACAGACACAAACAGACAGAAACAGACACAAACGGACACACACAGACACACACAGACACACACAGTCACACACAGGCTCACACAGACACACACAGACATACACAGATATACAGAGACACACAGAGACACACACAAATTCACACACAGACACACACACAGATATACACAGACACACAGAGACACACACAAATTCACACACAGACACACACACAGATATACACAGACACACAGAGACACACAGAGACACACACAAATTCACACACAGACACACACACAGAAACGCACACAGACATGCAAACAGACAGACACAGCCACACACAGACACACACATAAACACAGACATACACGGACACACACAGACACACACACACACAGACACACACACAGACACACACACAGACACACACACAGACGCACACACAGACCCACACAGACACACACACAGGCACACAGAAACAGATACACACATACACACAGACACACACATACACACACAGACACACACATACACACACAGACACACACGCAGACACACACACAGACGGAAAGACACACCGACACACAGACACACAGAAACACAGACACACAGACACTCACAGACACACAGACACACAGGCACGCAGACACACAGAGACACGGACACACAGACAAACAGACACGAAGACACGCAGACACGCAGACACGCAGACAGGCAGACACGCAGGCACACAGACACACAGACACATAGACACACAGACACACAGACCCACAGGCACCCAGACACACAGACACACAGAAAATACACACACAAACAGGCAGACACGCAGACACGCAGACACGCAGACACACAGACACGCAGACACGCAGCCACGCAGTCACACGGACACACAGTCACAATGACACACAGTCACACAGATACACAGATACACAGACACACAGACACACTCAGACACACACAGACACACACAGACACACACAGACACACACAGACACACACAGATACACACAAACACACACAGCCACACACAGACACACACAGGCACACGCAGACATACACACAGACACACACACAGACACACACACAGACACACACACTGACACTCACACAAACACTCACACAGACACACACACAGACACACACGCAGACACAGACACAGACACAGACACAGACACAGACACAGACACAGACACAGACACAGACACAGACACAGACACAGACACAGACACAGACACAGACACAGACACAGACACAGACGCAGACACAGACACAGACACAGACACAGACACAGACACAGACACAGACACAGACACAGACACAGACACAGACACAGACACAGACACAGAAACAGACATAGACACAGACACAGACACAGACACAGACACAGACACAGACACAGACACAGACACAGACACAGACACAGACACAGACACAGACACAGACACAGACACAGACACAGACACAGACACAGACACAGACACAGACACAGACACAGACACAGACACAGACACAGACACAGACACAGACACACACATACACACACAGACCCACAGACACAAAGAAACATAGACTCACAGTCACACAGACACACAGACACACAGACACACAGACACAAAGACATACAGTCACACAGACAAACACACAGACACACACGACGAGACACTCACACAGACACACACACGAACAGACACAGACACAGACACAAACACAGACACATACACAGACACACACGCAGACACACACAGACCCACAGACACACAGAAACATAGATTCACAGTCACACAGACACACAGACACACAGACACACAGACACACAGACACACAGACATACAGTCACACAGACACACTTGCAGACACAGAAACACACAGACATACACAGACATACAGACACAAACAGACACAAACAGACAGAAACGGACACACACAGACACACGCCGACACACAGACATACACAGACATACAAAGCCACACAGACACGACACAGACACACAGACACACAGACACACAGACACACAGACACACAGACACACAGACACACAGACACACAGACACACAGACACACAGACACACAGACACACAGACACACAGACACACAGACACACAGACACACAGACACACAGACACACAGACACACAGACACACAGACACACAGACATACACAGACATACAGACACACAGACACAAACAGACAGAAACAGACTCAAACGGACACACACAGACACACACAGACACACACAGTCACACACAGGCTCACACAGACACACACAGACATACACAGATATACAGAGACACACAGAGACACACACAAATTCACACACAGACACACACAGAGATACACAGACACACAGAGACACACACAAATTCACACACAGACACACACACAGATATACACAGACACACAGAGACACACACAAATTCACACACAGACACACACACAGAAACGCACACAGACATGCAAACAGACAGACACAGCCACACACAGACACACACATAAACACAGCATACACGGACACACACAGACACACACACACACAGACACACGCACAGACACACACACACAGACGCACACACAGACACACACAGACGCACACACAGACACACACAGACACTCACACAGACACACACACAGGCACACAGAAACAGATACACACATACACACAGACACACACATACACACACAGACACACACACAGAGACACAGGTACAGACACACACGCAGACACACACACAGACGGAAAGACACACCGACACACAGACACACAGAAACACAGACACACAGACACTCACAGACACACAGACACACAGGCACACAGACACACAGAGACACAGACACACAGACAAACAGACACGAAGACACGCAGACACGCAGACACGCAGACAGGCAGACACGCAGACACGCAGGCACACAGACACACAGACACATAGACACACAGACACACAGACCCACAGGCACCCAGACACACAGACACACAGAAAATACACACACAAACACGCAGACACGCAGACACGCAGACACGCAGACACACAGACACGCAGACACGCAGCCACGCAGACACACGGACACACAGTCACAATGACACACAGTCACACAGATACGCAGATACACAGACACACAGACACACACAGACACACGCAGACACACACAGACACACAGACACACACAGATACACACTAACACACACAGCCAC
>OZ019982.1:1674396-1709396 GCA_963970395.1 Ephialtes manifestator | reverse complement strand
ACATACACGGACACACACAGACACACACACAGACACACACACACAGACGCACACACAGACACACACACAGACACTCACACAGACACACACACAGGCACACAGAAACAGATACACACATACACACAGACACACACAGACACACACACAGAGACACAGGTACAGACACACACGCAGACACACACACAGACGGAAAGACACACCGACACACAGACACACAGAAACACAGACACACAGACACTCACAGACACACAGGCACACAGACACACAGAGACACAGACACACAGACAAACAGACACGAAGACACGCAGACACGCAGACACGCAGACAGGCAGACACGCAGGCACACAGACACACAGACACATAGACACACAGACACACAGACCCACAGGCACCCAGACACACAGACACACAGAAAATACACACACAAACACGCAGACACGCAGACACGCAGACACGCAGACACACAGACACGCAGACACGCAGCCACGCAGTCACACGGACACACAGTCACAATGACACACAGTCACACAGATACACAGATACACAGACACACAGACACACACAGACACACACAGACACACACAGATACACACAAACACACACAGCCACACACAGACACACACAGGCACACGCAGACATACACACAGACACACACACACAGACACACACACAGACACACACACTGACACTCACACAAACACTCACACAGACACACACACAGATACACACACAGACACACACACGCAGACACAGACACAGACACACACACAGACACGCACACAGACACACAGACACACACAGACACACACAGACACACAGACACACACAGACACACACAGACACAGACGCAGACGCAGACACAGACACAGACAGACACAGACACACACGCAGACACACACAGACACACACAACACAGACACAGACACAGACACAGACACAGACACAGACACAGACACAGACACAGACACAGACACAGACACAGACACAGACACAGACACAGACACAGACACAGACACAGACACAGACACAGACACAGACACAGACACAGACACAGACACAGACACAGACACAGACACAGACACAGACACAGACACAGACACAGACACAGACACAGACACAGACACAGACACAGACACAGACACAGACACAGACACAGACACAGACACAGACACAGACACAGACACAGACACAGACCCAGACACAGACACAGACACAGACACAGACACAGACACAGACACAGACACAGACACAGACACAGACACAGACACAGACACAGACACAGACACAGACACAGACACAGACACAGACACAGACACAGACACAGACACAGACACAGACACAGACACAGACACAGACACAGACACAGACACAGACACAGACACAGACACAGACACAGACACAGACACAGACACAGACACACACAGACACAGACACAAACACACACACAGACACACACACAACACAGACACAGACACAGACACAGACACAGACACAGACACAGACACAGATACAGACACACACATACACACACAGACCCACAGACACACAGAAACATAGACTCACAGTCACACAGACACACAGACACACAGACACACAGACACAAAGACATACAGTCACACAGACACACACACAGACACTCACACAGACACACACACGAACAGACACAGACACAGACACAAACACAGACACATACACAGACACACACGCAGACACACACAGACCCACAGACACACAGAAACATAGATTCACAGTCACACAGACACACAGACACACAGACACACAGACACACAGACATACAGTCACACAGACACACTTGCAGACACAGAAACACACAGACATACACAGACATACAGACACAAACAGACACAAACAGACAGAAACGGACACACACAGACACACGCAGACACACAGACACACACAGACACACACAGACACAGACACAGACGCAGACACAGACACAGACACAGACACAGACACAGACACAGACACAGACACACACACAGACACACACAGACACACACAACACAGACACAGACACCGACACAGACACAGACACAGACACAGACACAGACACAGACACAGACACAGACACAGACACAGACACAGACACAGACACAGACACAGACACAGACACAGACACAGACACAGACACGGACAGAGACACAGACACAGACACAGACACAGACACAGAAACAGACACAGACACAGACACAGACACAGACACAGACACAGACACAGACACAGACACAGACACAGACACAGACACAGACACAGACACAGACACAGACACAGACACAGACACAGACACAGACACAGACACAGACACAGACACAGACACAGACACAGACACAGACACAGACACAGACACAGACACAGACACAGACACAGACACAGACACAGACACAGACACAGACACAGACACAGACACAGACACAGACACAGACACAGACACAGACACAGACACAGACACAGACACAGACACAGACACAGACACAGACACAGACACAGACACAGACACAGACACAGACACAGACACAGACACAGACACAGACACAGACACACACAGACACAGACACAAACACACACACAGACACACACAGACACACACAACACAGACACAGACACAGAAACAGACATACACACAGACACAGACACAGACACAGACACAGACACAGACACAGACACAGACACAGACACAGACACAGACACAGACACAGACACAGATACAGATACAGACACAGACACAGACACAGACACAGACACAGACACAGACACAGACACAGACACAGACACAGACACAGACACAGACACAGACACAGACACAGACACAGACACAGACACAGACACAGACACAGACACAGACACAGACACAGACACAGACACAGACACAGACACAGACACAGACACAGACACAGACACAGACACAGACACAGACACAGACACACACATACACACACAGACCCACAGACACACAGAAACATAGACTCACAGTCACACAGACACACAGACACACAGACACAAAGACATACAGTCACACAGACACACACACAGACACACACGACGAGACACTCACACAGACACACACACGAACAGACACAGACACAGACACAAACACAGACACATACACAGACACACACGCAGACACACACAGACCCACAGACACACAGAAACATAGATTCACAGTCACACAGACACACAGACACACAGACACACAGACACGCAGACACACAGACATACAGTCACACAGACACACTTGCAGACACAGAAACACACAGACATACACAGACATACAGACACAAACAGACACAAACAGACAGAAACGGACACACACAGACACACGCAGACACACAGACATACAAAGACACACAGACACGACACAGACACACAGACACACAGACACACAGACACACAGACACACAGACACACAGACACACAGACACAGAGACACACAGACATACACAGACATACAGACACAAACAGACAGAAACAGACACAAACGGACACACACAGACACACACAGACACACACAGTCACACACAGGCTCACACAGACACACACAGACATACACAGATATACAGAGACACACAGAGACACACACAAATTCACACACAGACACACACACAGATATACACAGACACACAGAGACACACACAAATTCACACACAGACACACACACAGATATACACAGACACACAGAGACACACACAAATTCACACACAGACACACACACAGAAACGCACACAGACATGCAAACAGACAGACACAGCCACACACAGACACACACATAAACACAGACATACACGGACACACACAGACACACACACACACAGACACACACACAGACACACACACAGACACACACACAGACGCACACACAGACCCACACAGACACACACACAGGCACACAGAAACAGATACACACATACACACAGACACACACATACACACACAGACACACACGCAGACACACACACAGACGGAAAGACACACCGACACACAGACACACAGAAACACAGACACACAGACACTCACAGACACACAGACACACAGGCACGCAGACACACAGAGACACGGACACACAGACAAACAGACACGAAGACACGCAGACACGCAGACACGCAGACAGGCAGACACGCAGGCACACAGACACACAGACACATAGACACACAGACACACAGACCCACAGGCACCCAGACACACAGACACACAGAAAATACACACACAAACAGGCAGACACGCAGACACGCAGACACGCAGACACACAGACACGCAGACACGCAGCCACGCAGTCACACGGACACACAGTCACAATGACACACAGTCACACAGATACACAGATACACAGACACACAGACACACTCAGACACACACAGACACACACAGACACACACAGACACACACAGACACACACAGATACACACAAACACACACAGCCACACACAGACACACACAGGCACACGCAGACATACACACAGACACACACACAGACACACACACAGACACACACACTGACACTCACACAAACACTCACACAGACACACACACAGACACACACGCAGACACAGACACAGACACAGACACAGACACAGACACAGACACAGACACAGACACAGACACAGACACAGACACAGACACAGACACAGACACAGACACAGACACAGACACAGACACAGACACAGACACAGACACAGACGCAGACACAGACACAGACACAGACACAGACACAGACACAGACACAGACACAGACACAGACACAGACACAGACACAGACACAGACACAGACACAGACACAGAAACAGACATAGACACAGACACAGACACAGACACAGACACAGACACAGACACAGACACAGACACAGACACAGACACAGACACAGACACAGACACAGACACAGACACAGACACAGACACAGACACAGACACAGACACAGACACAGACACAGACACACACATACACACACAGACCCACAGACACAAAGAAACATAGACTCACAGTCACACAGACACACAGACACACAGACACACAGACACAAAGACATACAGTCACACAGACAAACACACAGACACACACGACGAGACACTCACACAGACACACACACGAACAGACACAGACACAGACACAAACACAGACACATACACAGACACACACGCAGACACACACAGACCCACAGACACACAGAAACATAGATTCACAGTCACACAGACACACAGACACACAGACACACAGACACACAGACACACAGACATACAGTCACACAGACACACTTGCAGACACAGAAACACACAGACATACACAGACATACAGACACAAACAGACACAAACAGACAGAAACGGACACACACAGACACACGCCGACACACAGACATACACAGACATACAAAGCCACACAGACACGACACAGACACACAGACACACAGACACACAGACACACAGACACACAGACACACAGACACACAGACACACAGACACACAGACACACAGACACACAGACACACAGACACACAGACACACAGACACACAGACACACAGACACACAGACACACAGACACACAGACACACAGACACACAGACACACAGACACACAGACACACAGACATACACAGACATACAGACACACAGACACAAACAGACAGAAACAGACTCAAACGGACACACACAGACACACACAGACACACACAGTCACACACAGGCTCACACAGACACACACAGACATACACAGATATACAGAGACACACAGAGACACACACAAATTCACACACAGACACACACAGAGATACACAGACACACAGAGACACACACAAATTCACACACAGACACACACACAGATATACACAGACACACAGAGACACACACAAATTCACACACAGACACACACACAGAAACGCACACAGACATGCAAACAGACAGACACAGCCACACACAGACACACACATAAACACAGACATACACGGACACACACAGACACACACACACACAGACACACGCACAGACACACACACACAGACGCACACACAGACACACACAGACGCACACACAGACACACACAGACACTCACACAGACACACACACAGGCACACAGAAACAGATACACACATACACACAGACACACACATACACACACAGACACACACACAGAGACACAGGTACAGACACACACGCAGACACACACACAGACGGAAAGACACACCGACACACAGACACACAGAAACACAGACACACAGACACTCACAGACACACAGACACACAGGCACACAGACACACAGAGACACAGACACACAGACAAACAGACACGAAGACACGCAGACACGCAGACACGCAGACAGGCAGACACGCAGGCACACAGACACACAGACACATAGACACACAGACACACAGACCCACAGGCACCCAGACACACAGACACACAGAAAATACACACACAAACACGCAGACACGCAGACACGCAGACACGCAGACACACAGACACGCAGACACGCAGCCACGCAGACACACGGACACACAGTCACAATGACACACAGTCACACAGATACGCAGATACACAGACACACAGACACACACAGACACACACAGACACACACAGACACACAGACACACACAGATACACACTAACACACACAGCCACACACAGACACACACAGGCACACGCAGACATACACACAGACACACACACACAGACACACACACAGACACACACACTGACACTCACACAAACACTCACACAGACACACACACAGATACACACACAGACACACACACGCAGACCCAGACACAGACACACACACAGACACGCACGCAGACACACACACAGACACACACACAGACACACAGACACACACAGACACACACAGACACAGACACAGACGCAGACACAGACACAGACACAGACACAGACACAGACACAGACACACACACAGACACACACAGACACACACAACACAGACACAGACACCGACACAGACACAGACACAGACACAGACACAGACACAGACACAGACACAGACACAGACACAGACACAGACACAGACACAGACACAGACACAGACACAGACACAGACAGAGACACAGACACAGACACAGACACAGACACAGACACAGACACAGACACAGACACAGACACAGACACAGACACAGACACAGACACAGACACAGACACAGACACAGACACAGACACAGACACAGACACAGACACAGACACAGACACAGACACAGACACAGACACAGACACAGACACAGACACAGACACAGACACACACAGACACAGACACAAACACACACACAGACACACACAGACACACACAACACAGACACAGACACAGAAACAGACATACACACAGACACAGACACAGACACAGACACAGACACAGACACAGACACAGACACAGACACAGACACAGACACAGACACAGACACAGATACAGACACAGACACAGACACAGACACAGACACAGACACAGACACAGACACAGACACAGACACAGACACAGACACAGACACAGACACAGACACAGACACAGACACAGACACAGACACAGACACAGACACAGACACAGACACAGACACAGACACAGACACAGACACAGACACAGACACAGACACAGACACAGACACAGACACAGACACAGACACAGACACAGACCCAGACCCAGACACAGACACAGACACAGACACAGACACAGACACAGACACAGACACAGACACAGACACAGACACAGACACAGACACAGACACAGACACAGACACAGACACAGACACAGACACAGACACAGACACAGACACAGACACAGACACAGACACAGACACAGACACAGACACAGACACAGACACAGACACAGACACAGACCCAGACACAGACACAGACACAGACACAGACACACACAGACACAGACACAAACACACACACAGACACACACACAACACAGACACAGACACAGACACAGACACAGACACAGACACAGACACAGACACAGATACAGACACACACATACACACACAGACCCACAGACACACAGAAACATAGACTCACAGTCACACAGACACACAGACACACAGACACACAGACACAAAGACATACAGTCACACAGACACACACACAGACACACACGACGAGACACTCACACAGACACACACACGAACAGACACAGACACAGACACAAACACAGACACATACACAGACACACACGCAGACACACACAGACCCACAGACACACAGAAACATAGATTCACAGTCACACAGACACACAGACACACAGACACACAGACACACAGACATACAGTCACACAGACACACTTGCAGACACAGAAACACACAGACATACACAGACATACAGACACAAACAGACACAAACAGACAGAAACGGACACACACAGACACACGCAGACACACAGACATACACAGACATACAAAGACACACAGACACGACACAGACACACAGACACACAGACACACAGACACACAGACACACAGACACACAGACACACAGACACACAGACACACAGACACACAGACACACAGACACACAGACACACAGACATACACAGACATACAGACACACAGACACAAACAGACAGATACAGACACAAACGGACACACACAGACACACACAGACACACACAGACACAAACAGACAGATACAGACACAAACGGACACACACAGACACACACAGACACACACAGTCACACACAGGCTCACACAGACACACACAGACATACACAGATATACAGAGACACACAGAGACACACACAAATTCACACACAGACACACACAGACATACACAGATATACAGAGACACACAGAGACACACACAAATTCACACACAGACACACACACAGATATACACAGACACACAGAGACACACACAAATTCACACACAGACACACACACAGATATACACAGACACACAGAGACACACACAAATTCACACACAGACACACACACAGAAACGCACACAGACATGCAACCAGACAGACACAGCCACACACAGACACACACATAAACACAGACATACACGGACACACACAGACACACACACAGACACACACACACAGACGCACACACAGACACACACACAGACACTCACACAGACACACACACAGGCACACAGAAACAGATACACACATACACACAGACACACACAGACACACACACAGAGACACAGGTACAGATACACACGCAGACACACACACAGACGGAAAGACACACCGACACACAGACACACAGAAACACAGACACACAGACACTCACAGACACACAGGCACACAGACACACAGAGACACAGACACACAGACAAACAGACACGAAGACACGCAGACACGCAGACACGCAGACAGGCAGACACGCAGGCACACAGACACACAGACACATAGACACACAGACACACAGACCCACAGGCACCCAGACACACAGACACACAGAAAATACACACACAAACACGCAGACACGCAGACACGCAGACACGCAGACACACAGACACGCAGACACGCAGACACGCAGACACACAGACACGCAGACACGCAGCCACGCAGTCACACGGACACACAGTCACAATGACACACAGTCACACAGATACACAGATACACAGACACACAGACACACACAGACACACACAGACACACACAGATACACACAAACACACACAGCCACACACAGACACACACAGGCACACGCAGACATACACACAGACACACACACACAGACACACACACACAGATACACACACTGACACTCACACAAACACTCACACAGACACACACACAGATACACACACAGACACACACACGCAGACACAGACACAGACACACACACAGACACGCACACAGACACACAGACACACACAGACACACACAGACACAGACGCAGACGCAGACACAGACACAGACAGACACAGACACACACGCAGACACACACAGACACACACAACACAGACACAGACACAGACACAGACACAGACACAGACACAGACACAGACACAGACACAGACACAGACACAGACACAGACACAGACACAGACACAGACACAGACACAGACACAGACACAGACACAGACACAGACACAGACACAGACACAGACACAGACACAGACACAGACACAGACACAGACACAGACACAGACACAGACACAGACACAGACACAGACACAGACACAGACACAGACACAGACACAGACACAGACACAGACACAGATACAGACACAGACACAGACACAGACAGACACAGACACAGACACAGACACACACAGACACACACAGACCCACAGACACACAGAAACATAGACTCACAGTCACACAGACACACAGACACACAGACACACAGACATACAGTCACACAGACACACACACAGACACACACGCCGAGACACTCACACAGACACACACACGAACAGACACATACACAGACACAAACACAGACACATACACAGACACACACGCAGACACACACAGACCCACAGACACACACGCAGACACACACAGACCCACGGACACACAGAAATATAGACTCACAGTCACACAGACACACAGACACACAGACACACAGACACACAGACACACAGACACACAGGCACACAGACACAGAGAAACACAGACATACACAGACATACAGACACACAGACACAAACAGACAGAAACAGACACAAACGGACACACAGACACACACAGACATACACAGTCACACACAGGCTCACACAG
This sequence comes from Ephialtes manifestator, assembly GCA_963970395.1. NCBI lineage: Eukaryota > Metazoa > Arthropoda > Insecta > Hymenoptera > Ichneumonidae > Ephialtes > Ephialtes manifestator. The sequence continues at coordinate 1,698,711 of OZ019982.1, read as the reverse complement.
ACACACACAGACATACACAGATATACAGAGACACACAGAGACACACACAAATTCACATACAGATATACACAGGCACACAGAGACACACACAAATTCACACACAGACACACACTCAGATATACACAGACACACAGAGACACGCACAGATAAACACAGACATACACACACACACACACACAGACACACACACACACAGACACAGACACAGACACACACACACACAGACGCACACACAGACACACACTGACACTCACACAGACACTCGCACAGACACTCACACAGACACACACAGGCACACAGAAACAGATACACAGAAACAGACACACACATACACACAGACACACACACACACACACACACACACAGACACAGGTACAGACACACACGCAGACACACACACAGACGGAAAGACACACCGACTCACAGACACACAGAAACACAGACACACAGACACACACAGACACACACAGACACACAGACACACAGGCACACAGACACACAGAGACACAGAAACACAGACAAACAGACACGAAGACACGCAGACACGCAGACACGCAGACACGCAGACACGCAGACACGCAGACACGCAGACAGGCAGGCACGCAGGCACACAGACACACAGACACATAGACACACAGACACACAGACCCAAAGGCACCCAGATACACAGACACACAGAAAATACACACACAAACACGCAGCCACGCAGACACGCAGACACGCAGACACACAGACACGCAGACACGCAGCCACGCAGACACACGGACACACAGACACAATGACACACAGTCACACAGATACACAGATATACAGACACACAGGCACACACAGAAACACACAGGCAGACAGACACAAACAGACACAAACGGACACGACACAGACAAACACACACACACACAGACACACACAGCCACACACAGACACACACAGACACACGCAGATACACACAGACATACACGGACACACACAGACACAAACACACAGACGCACACACGGACACACACACAGACACTCACACAGACACACACAGACACACACAACACAGACACAGACACACACGCCGAAACACACACAGACACACACAAATTCACACACAGACATACTTACACGCACACAGACACGCACACAAACACACAAAAACACACACAGGCACACACAGACACACACGCACACACGCAGACACACACACAGACACACAGACACAGAGACACACAGACACACAGACACTCAGACACACACACAGACATACAGACACACAGACACACACACACACACACAAACACACAGACACACAGACACACACACAGACGCAGACACAGACACACACACAGACATATACAGACACACACAGGCTCACACAGACACACACAGACATACACAGATATACACAGACACACAGAGATACACACAAATTCACACACAGACACAAACACAGAAACGCACACAGACATGCAAACAGACACACACAGCCACACACAGACACACACAGATACACACAGACATACACGGACACACACAGGCACACGCAGACACACACACAGACACACACACACAGACGCACACACAGACACACACACAGACACTCACACAGACACTCACACAGACACTCACACATACACACACAGACACAGACAGCCACACACAGACACACACAGACACACACAGATACACACAGACACACACAGACACACACAGACACACACAGATACACACAGACACACACAGACACACACAGACACACACAGACACACACAGACACACAGACACACTCAGACACACACAGACACACACAGACACACGCAGACACACACAGACACACACAGACACACACAGACACACACAGACACACACAGGCACACGCAGACATACACACAGACACACACACACAGACACACACACAGACACACACACTGACACTCACACAAACACTCACACAGACACACACACAGATACACACACAGACACACACACGCAGACACAGACACAGACACACACACAGACACGCACGCAGACACACACAGACACACAGACACACACAGACACACACAGACACACACAGACACAGACACAGACGCAGACACAGACACAGACAGACATAGACACACACACAGACACACACAGACACACACAACAAAGACACAGACACAGACACAGACACACACGCAGACACACACAGACCCACAGACACACACGCAGACACACACAGACCCACGGACACACAGAAATATAGACTCACAGTCACACAGACACACAGACACACAGACACACAGACACACAGACACACAGACACACAGGCACACAGACACAGAGAAACACAGACATACACAGACATACAGACACACAGACACAAACAGACAGAAACAGACACAAACGGACACACAGACACACACAGACATACACAGTCACACACAGGCTCACACAGACACACACAGACATACACAGATATACAGAGACACACAGAGACACACACAAATTCACATACAGATATACACAGGCACACAGAGACACACACAAATTCACACACAGACACACACTCAGATATACACAGACACACAGAGACACGCACAGATAAACACAGACATACACACACACACACACACAGACACACACACACACAGACACAGACACAGACACACACACACACAGACGCACACACAGACACACACTGACACTCACACAGACACTCGCACAGACACTCACACAGACACACACAGGCACACAGAAACAGATACACAGAAACAGACACACACATACACACAGACACACACACACACACACACACACAGAGACACAGGTACAGACACACACGCAGACACACACACAGACGGAAAGACACACCGACTCACAGACACACAGAAACACAGACACACAGACACACACAGACACACACAGACACACAGACACACAGGCACACAGACACACAGAGACACAGAAACACAGACAAACAGACACGAAGACACGCAGACACGCAGACACGCAGACACGCAGACACGCAGACACGCAGACACGCAGACAGGCAGGCACGCAGGCACACAGACACACAGACACATAGACACACAGACACACAGACCCAAAGGCACCCAGATACACAGACACACAGAAAATACACACACAAACACGCAGCCACGCAGACACGCAGACACGCAGACACACAGACACGCAGACACGCAGCCACGCAGACACACGGACACACAGACACAATGACACACAGTCACACAGATACACAGATATACAGACACACAGGCACACACAGAAACACACAGGCAGACAGACACAAACAGACACAAACGGACACGACACAGACAAACACACACACACACAGACACACACAGCCACACACAGACACACACAGACACACGCAGATACACACAGACATACACGGACACACACAGACACAAACACACAGACGCACACACGGACACACACACAGACACTCACACAGACACACACAGACACACACAACACAGACACAGACACACACGCCGAAACACACACAGACACACACAAATTCACACACAGACATACTTACACGCACACAGACACGCACACAAACACACAAAAACACACACAGGCACACACAGACACACACGCACACACGCAGACACACACACAGACACACAGACACAGAGACACACAGACACACAGACACTCAGACACACACACAGACATACAGACACACAGACACACACACACACACACAAACACACAGACACACAGACACACACACAGACGCAGACACAGACACACACACAGACATATACAGACACACACAGGCTCACACAGACACACACAGACATACACAGATATACACAGACACACAGAGATACACACAAATTCACACACAGACACAAACACAGAAACGCACACAGACATGCAAACAGACACACACAGCCACACACAGACACACACAGATACACACAGACATACACGGACACACACAGGCACACGCAGACACACACACAGACACACACACACAGACGCACACACAGACACACACACAGACACTCACACAGACACTCACACAGACACTCACACATACACACACAGACACAGACAGCCACACACAGACACACACAGACACACACAGATACACACAGACACACACAGACACACACAGACACACACAGATACACACAGACACACACAGACACACACAGACACACACAGACACACACAGACACACAGACACACTCAGACACACACAGACACACACAGACACACGCAGACACACACAGACACACACAGACACACACAGACACACACAGACACACACAGGCACACGCAGACATACACACAGACACACACACACAGACACACACACAGACACACACACTGACACTCACACAAACACTCACACAGACACACACACAGATACACACACAGACACACACACGCAGACACAGACACAGACACACACACAGACACGCACGCAGACACACACAGACACACAGACACACACAGACACACACAGACACACACAGACACAGACACAGACGCAGACACAGACACAGACAGACATAGACACACACACAGACACACACAGACACACACAACAAAGACACAGACACAGACACAGACACAGACACAGACACAGACACAGACACAGACACAGACACAGACACAGACACAGACACAGACACAGACACAGACACAGACACAGACACAGACACAGACACAGACACAGACACAGACACAGACACAGACACAGACACAGACACAGACACAGACACAGACACAGACACAGACACAGACACAGACACAGACACAGACACAGACACAGACACAGACACAGACACAGACACAGACACAGACACAGACACAGACACAGACACAGACACAGACACAGACACAGACACAGACACAGACACAGACACAGACACAGACACAGACACAGACACAGACACAGACACAGACACAGACACAGACACAGACACAGACACAGACACAGACACAGACACAGACACAGACACAGACACAGACACAGACACAGACACAGACACAGACACAGACACAGACACAGACACAGACACAGACACAGACACAGACACAGACACAGACACAGATACAGACACAGACACAGACACAGACACAGACACAGACACAGACACAGACACAGACACAGACACAGACACGGACACGGACACAGCCACAGACACAGACACAGACACAGACACAGACACAGACACAGACACAGACACAGACACAGACACAGACACAGACACAGACACAGACACAGACACAGACACAGACACAGACACAGACACAGACGCAGACACAGACACACACAGACACAGACACAAACACACACACAGACACACACAGACACACACAACACAGAAACAGACATAGACACAGACACAGACACAGACACATACACAGACACAGACACAGACACAGACACAGACACAGACACAGACACAGACACAGATACAGACACAGACACAGACACAGACACAGACACAGACACAGACACAGACACAGACACAGACACAGACACAGACACAGACACAGACACAGACACAGACACAGACACAGACACACACATACACACACAGACCCACAGACACACAGAAACATAGACTCACAGTCACACAGACACACAGACACACAGACACACAGACACAAAGACATACAGTCACACAGACACACACACAGACACACACGACGAGACACTCACACAGACACACACACGAACAGACACAGACACAGACACAAACACAGACACATACACAGACACACACGCAGACACACACAGACCCACAGACACACAGAAACATAGATTCACAGTCACACAGACACACAGACACACAGACACACAGACACGCAGACACACAGACATACAGTCACACAGACACACTTGCAGACACAGAAACACACAGACATACACAGACATACAGACACAAACAGACACAAACAGACAGAAACGGACACACATACAAAGACACACAGACACGACACAGACACACAGACACACAGACACACAGACACACAGACACACAGACACACAGACACACAGACACACAGACACAGAGACACACAGACATACACAGACATACAGACACACAGACACAAACAGACAGAAACAGACACAAACGGACACACACAGACACACACAGACACACACAGTCACACACAGGCTCACACAGACACACACAGATATACACAGATATACAGAGACACACAGAGACACACACAAATTCACACACAGACACACACACAGATATACACAGACACACAGAGACACACACAAATTCACACACAGACACACACACAGATATACACAGACACACAGAGACACACACAAATTCACACACAGACACACACACAGAAACGCACACAGACATGCAAACAGACAGACACAGCCACACACAGACACACACATAAACACAGACATACACGGACACACACAGACACACACACACACAGACACACACACAGACACACACACATACACACACACAGACGCACACACAGACCCACACAGACACTCACACAGACACACACACAGGCACACAGAAACAGATACACACATACACACAGACACACACATACACACACAGACACACACACAGAGACACAGGTACAGACACACACGCAGACACACACACAGACGGAAAGACACACCGACACACAGACACACAGAAACACAGACACACAGACACTCACAGACACACAGACACACAGGCACGCAGACACACAGAGACACGGACACACAGACAAACAGACACGAAGACACGCAGACACGCAGACACGCAGACAGGCAGACACGCAGGCACACAGACACACAGACACATAGACACACAGACACACAGACCCACAGGCACCCAGACACACAGACACACAGAAAATACACACACAAACAGGCAGACACGCAGACACGCAGACACGCAGACACACAGACACGCAGACACGCAGCCACGCAGTCACACGGACACACAGTCACAATGACACACAGTCACACAGATACACAGATACACAGACACACAGACACACTCAGACACACACAGACACACACAGACACACACAGACACACACAGACACACACAGATACACACAAACACACACAGCCACACACAGACACACACAGGCACACGCAGACATACACACAGACACACACACAGACACACACACAGACACATACACTGACACTCACACAAACACTCACACAGACACACACACAGACACACACGCAGACACAGACACAGACACAGACACAGACACAGACACAGACACAGACACAGACACAGACACAGACACAGACACAGACACAGACACAGACACAGACACAGACACAGACACAGACACAGACACAGACACAGACACAGACACAGACACAGACGCAGACACAGACACAGACACAGACACAGACACAGACACAGACACAGACACAGACACAGACACAGACACAGACACAGACACAGAAACAGACATAGACACAGACACAGACACAGACACAGACACAGACACAGACACAGACACAGACACAGACACAGACACAGACACAGACACAGACACAGACACAGACACAGACACAGACACAGACACAGACACAGACACAGACACAGACACAGACACAGACACAGACACAGACACAGACACAGACACAGACACAGACACACACATACACACACAGACCCACAGACACAAAGAAACATAGACTCACAGTCACACAGACACACAGACACACAGACACACAGACACAAAGACATACAGTCACACAGACAAACACACAGACACACACGACGAGACACTCACACAGACACACACACGAACAGACACAGACACAGACACAAACACAGACACATACACAGACACACACGCAGACACACACAGACCCACAGACACACAGAAACATAGATTCACAGTCACACAGACACACAGACACACAGACACACAGACACACAGACACACAGACATACAGTCACACAGACACACTTGCATACACAGAAACACACAGACATACACAGACATACAGACACAAACAGACACAAACAGACAGAAACGGACACACACAGACACACGCCGACACACAGACATACACAGACATACAAAGCCACACAGACACGACACAGACACACAGACACACAGACACACAGACACACAGACACACAGACACACAGACACACAGACACACAGACACACAGACACACAGACACACAGACACACAGACACACAGACACACAGACACACAGACACACAGACACACAGACACACAGACACACAGACACACAGACACACAGACACACAGACACACAGACACACAGACACACAGACACACAGACACACAGACATACACAGACATACAGACACACAGACACAAACAGACAGAAACAGACTCAAACGGACACACACAGACACACACAGACACACACAGTCACACACAGGCTCACACAGACACACACAGACATACACAGATATACAGAGACACACAGAGACACACACAAATTCACACACAGACACACACAGAGATACACAGACACACAGAAACACACACAAATTCACACACAGACACACACACAGATATACACAGACACACAGAGACACACACAAATTCACACACAGACACACACACAGAAACGCACACAGACATGCAAACAGACAGACACAGCCACACACAGACACACACATAAACACAGACATACACGGACACACACAGACACACACACACACAGACACACGCACAGACACACACACACAGACGCACATACAGACACACACAGACGCACACACAGACACACACAGACACTCACACAGACACACACACAGGCACACAGAAACAGATACACACATACACACAGACACACACATACACACACAGACACACACACAGAGACACAGGTACAGACACACACGCAGACACACACACAGACGGAAAGACACACCGACACACAGACACACAGAAACACAGACACACAGACACTCACAGACACACAGACACACAGGCACACAGACACACAGAGACACAGACACACAGACAAACAGACACGAAGACACGCAGACACGCAGACACGCAGACAGGCAGACACGCAGGCACACAGACACACAGACACATAGACACACAGACACACAGACCCACAGGCACCCAGACACACAGACACACAGAAAATACACACACAAACACGCAGACACGCAGACACGCAGACACGCAGACACACAGACACGCAGACACGCAGCCACGCAGACACACGGACACACAGTCACAATGACACACAGTCACACAGATACGCAGATACACAGACACACAGACACACACAGACACACACAGACACACACAGACACACAGACACACACAGATACACACTAACACACACAGCCACACACAGACACACACAGGCACACGCAGACATACACACAGACACACACACACAGACACACACACAGACACACACACTGACACTCACACAAACACTCACACAGACACACACACAGATACACACACAGACACACACACGCAGACCCAGACACAGACACACACACAGACACGCACGCAGACACACACACAGACACACAGACACACACAGACACACACAGACACAGACACAGACGCAGACACAGACACAGACACAGACACAGACACAGACACACACACAGACACACACAGACACACACAACACAGACACAGACACCGACACAGACACCGACACAGACACAGACACAGACACAGACACAGACACAGACACAGACACAGACACAGACACAGACACAGACACAGACACAGACACAGACAGAGACACAGAAACAGACACAGACACAGACACAGACACAGACACAGACACAGACACAGACACAGACACAGACACAGACACAGACACAGACACAGACACAGACACAGACACAGACACAGACACAGACACAGACACAGACACAGACACAGACACAGACACAGACACACACAGACACAGACACAAACACACACACAGACACACACAGACACACACAACACAGACACAGACACAGAAACAGACATACACACAGACACAGACACAGACACAGACACAGACACAGACACAGACACAGACACAGACACAGACACAGACACAGACACAGACACAGACACAGACACAGACACAGACACAGATACAGACACAGACACAGACACAGACACAGACACAGACACAGACACAGACACAGACACAGACACAGACACAGACACAGACACAGACACAGACACAGACACAGACACAGACACAGACACAGACACAGACACAGACACAGACACAGACACATACACAGACACAGACACAGACACAGACACAGACACAGACACAGACACAGACACAGACACAGACACAGACACAGACACAGACACAGACACAGACACAGACACAGACACAGACACAGACACAGACACAGACACAGACGCAGACACAGACACAGACACAGACACAGACACAGACACAGACACAGACACAGACACAGACACAGACACAGACACAGACACAGACACAGACACAGACACCGACACAGACACAGACACAGACACAGACGCAGACACAGACACACACATACACACACAGACCCACAGACACACAGAAACATAGACTCACAGTCACACAGACACACAGACACACAGACACACAGACACAAAGACATACAGTCACACAGACACACACACAGACACACACGACGAGACACTCACACAGACACACACACGAACAGACACAGACACAGACACAAACACAGACACATACACAGACACACACGCAGACACACACAGACCCACAGACACACAGAAACATAGATTCACAGTCACACAGACACACAGACACACAGACACACAGACACACAGACATACAGTCACACAGACACACTTGCAGACACAGAAACACACAGACATACACAGACATACAGACACAAACAGACACAAACAGACAGAAACGGACACACACAGACACACGCAGACACACAGACATACACAGACATACAAAGACACACAGACACGACACAGACACACAGACACACAGACACACAGACACACAGACACACAGACACACAGACACACAGACACACAGACACACAGACACACAGACACACAGACATACACAGACATACAGACACACAGACACAAACAGACAGATACAGACACAAACGGACACACACAGACACACACAGACACACACAGACACAAACAGACAGATACAGACACAAACGGACACACACAGACACACACAGACACACACAGTCACACACAGGCTCACACAGACACACACAGACATACACAGATATACAGAGACACACAGAGACACACACAAATTCACACACAGACACACACAGACATACACAGATATACAGAGACACACAGAGACACACACAAATTCACACACAGACACACACACAGATATACACAGACACACAGAGACACACACAAATTCACACACAGACACACACACAGATATACACAGACACACAGAGACACACACAAATTCACACACAGACACACACACAGAAACGCACACAGACATGCAACCAGACAGACACAGCCACACACAGACACACACATAAACACAGACATACACGGACACACACAGACACACACACAGACAAACACACACAGACGCACACACAGACACACACACAGACACTCACACAGACACACACACAGGCACACAGAAACAGATACACACATACACACAGACACACACAGACACACACACAGAGACACAGGTACAGACACACACGCAGACACACACACAGACGGAAAGACACACCGACACACAGACACACAGAAACACAGACACACAGACACTCACAGACACACAGGCACACAGACACACAGAGACACAGACACACAGACAAACAGACACGAAGACACGCAGACACGCAGACACGCAGACAGGCAGACACGCAGGCACACAGACACACAGACACATAGACACACAGACACACAGACACACAGACACACAGACACACAGACACACAGGCACACAGACACAGAGACACACAGACATACACAGACATACAGACACACAGACACAAACAGACAGAAACAGACACAAACGGACACACAGACACACACAGACATACACAGTCACACACAGGCTCACACAGACACACACAGACATACACAGATATACAGAGACACACAGAGACACACACAAATTCACATACAGATATACACAGGCACACAGAGACACACACAAATTCACACACAGACACACACTCAGATATACACAGACACACAGAGACACGCACAGATAAACACAGACATACACACACACACACACACAGACACACACACACACAGACACAGACACAGACACACACACACACAGACGCACACACAGACACACACTGACACTCACACAGACACTCGCACAGACACTCACACAGACACACACAGGCACACAGAAACAGATACACAGAAACAGACACACACATACACACAGACACACACACACACACACACACACAGAGACACAGGTACAGACACACACGCAGACACACACACAGACGGAAAGACACACCGACTCACAGACACACAGAAACACAGACACACAGACACACACAGACACACACAGACACACAGACACACAGGCACACAGACACACAGAGACACAGAAACACAGACAAACAGACACGAAGACACGCAGACACGCAGACACGCAGACACGCAGACACGCAGACACGCAGACACGCAGACAGGCAGGCACGCAGGCACACAGACACACAGACACATAGACACACAGACACACAGACCCAAAGGCACCCAGATACACAGACACACAGAAAATACACACACAAACACGCAGCCACGCAGACACGCAGACACGCAGACACACAGACACGCAGACACGCAGCCACGCAGACACACGGACACACAGACACAATGACACACAGTCACACAGATACACAGATATACAGACACACAGGCACACACAGAAACACACAGGCACAGGCAGACAGACACAAACAGACACAAACGGACACGACACAGACAAACACACACACACACAGACACACACAGCCACACACAGACACACACAGACACACGCAGATACACACAGACATACACGGACACACACAGACACAAACACACAGACGCACACACGGACACACACACAGACACTCACACAGACACACACAGACACACACAACACAGACACAGACACACACGCCGAAACACACACAGACACACACAAATTCACACACAGACATACTTACACGCACACAGACACGCACACAAACACACAAAAACACACACAGGCACACACAGACACACACGCACACACGCAGACACACACACAGACACACAGACACAGAGACACACAGACACACAGACACTCAGACACACACACAGACATACAGACACACAGACACACACACACACACACAAACACACAGACACACAGACACACACACAGACGCAGACACAGACACACACACAGACATATACAGACACACACAGGCTCACACAGACACACACAGACATACACAGATATACACAGACACACAGAGATACACACAAATTCACACACAGACACAAACACAGAAACGCACACAGACATGCAAACAGACACACACAGCCACACACAGACACACACAGATACACACAGACATACACGGACACACACAGGCACACGCAGACACACACACAGACACACACACACAGACGCACACACAGACACACACACAGACACTCACACAGACACTCACACAGACACTCACACATACACACACAGACACAGACAGCCACACACAGACACACACAGACACACACAGATACACACAGACACACACAGACACACACAGACACACACAGATTCACACAGACACACACAGACACACACAGACACACACAGACACACACAGACACACAGACACACTCAGACACACACAGACACACACAGACACACGCAGACACACACAGACACACACAGACACACACAGACACACACAGACACACACAGGCACACGCAGACATACACACAGACACACACACACAGACACACACACAGACACACACACTGACACTCACACAAACACTCACACAGACACACACACAGATACACACACAGACACACACACGCAGACACAGACACAGACACACACACAGACACGCACGCAGACACACACAGACACACAGACACACACAGACACACACAGACACACACAGACACAGACACAGACGCAGACACAGACACAGACAGACATAGACACACACACAGACACACACAGACACACACAACAAAGACACAGACACAGACACAGACACAGACGCAGACGCAGACACAGACACAGACAGACACAGACACACACGCAGACACACACAGACACACACAACACAGACACAGACACAGACACAGACACAGACACAGACACAGACACAGACACAGACACAGACACAGACACAGACACAGACACAGACACAGACACAGACACAGACACAGACACAGACACAGACACAGACACAGACACAGACACAGACACAGACACAGACACAGACACAGACACAGACACAGACACAGACACAGACACAGACACAGACACAGACACAGACACAGACACAGACACAGACACAGACACAGACACAGACACAGACACAGACACAGACACAGACACAGACACAGACACAGACACAGACACAGACACAGACACAGACACAGACACAGACACAGACACAGACACAGACACAGACACAGACACAGACACAGACACAGACACAGACACAGACCCAGACCCAGACACAGACACAGACACAGACACAGACACAGACACAGACACAGACACAGACACAGACACAGACACAGACACAGACACAGACACAGACACAGACACAGACACAGACACAGACACAGACACAGACACAGACACAGACACAGACACAGACACAGACACAGACACAGACACAGACACAGACACAGACACAGACACAGACACAGACACAGACACAGACCCAGACACAGACACAGACACAGACACAGACACACACAGACACAGACACAAACACACACACAGACACACACACAACACAGACACAGACACAGACACAGACACAGACACAGACACAGACACAGATACAGACACACACATACACACACAGACCCACAGACACACAGAAACATAGACTCACAGTCACACAGACACACAGACACACAGACACACAGACACAAAGACATACAGTCACACAGACACACACACAGACACACACGACGAGACACTCACACAGACACACACACGAACAGACACAGACACAGACACAAACACAGACACATACACAGACACACACGCAGACACACACAGACCCACAGACACACAGAAACATAGATTCACAGTCACACAGACACACAGACACACAGACACACAGACACACAGACACACAGACATACAGTCACACAGACACACTTGCAGACACAGAAACACACAGACATACACAGACATACAGACACAAACAGACACAAACAGACAGAAACGGACACACACAGACACACGCAGACACACAGACATACACAGACATACAAAGACACACAGACACGACACAGACACACAGACACACAGACACACAGACACACAGACACACAGACACACAGACACACAGACACACAGACACACAGACACACAGACACACAGACACACAGACATACACAGACATACAGACACACAGACACAAACAGACAGATACAGACACAAACGGACACACACAGACACACACAGACACACACAGACACAAACAGACAGATACAGACACAAACGGACACACACAGACACACACAGACACACACAGTCACACACAGGCTCACACAGACACACACAGACATACACAGATATACAGAGACACACAGAGACACACACAAATTCACACACAGACACACACAGACATACACAGATATACAGAGACACACAGAGACACACACAAATTCACACACAGACACACACACAGATATACACAGACACACAGAGACACACACAAATTCACACACAGACACACACACAGATATACACAGACACACAGAGACACACACAAATTCACACACAGACACACACACAGAAACGCACACAGACATGCAACCAGACAGACACAGCCACACACAGACACACACATAAACACAGACATACACGGACACACACAGACACACACACAGACACACACACACAGACGCACACACAGACACACACACAGACACTCACACAGACACACACACAGGCACACAGAAACAGATACACACATACACACAGACACACACAGACACACACACAGAGACACAGGTACAGACACACACGCAGACACACACACAGACGGAAAGACACACCGACACACAGACACACAGAAACACAGACACACAGACACTCACAGACACACAGGCACACAGACACACAGAGACACAGACACACAGACAAACAGACACGAAGACACGCAGACACGCAGACACGCAGACAGGCAGACACGCAGGCACACAGACACACAGACACATAGACACACAGACACACAGACCCACAGGCACCCAGACACACAGACACACAGAAAATACACACACAAACACGCAGACACGCAGACACGCAGACACGCAGACACACAGACACGCAGACACGCAGCCACGCAGTCACACGGACACACAGTCACAATGACACACAGTCACACAGATACACAGATACACAGACACACAGACACACACAGACACACACAGACACACACAGATACACACAAACACACACAGCCACACACAGACACACACAGGCACACGCAGACATACACACAGACACACACACACAGACACACACACACAGACACACACACTGACACTCACACAAACACTCACACAGACACACACACAGATACACACACAGACACACACACGCAGACACAGACACAGACACACACACAGACACGCACACAGACACACAGACACACACAGACACACACAGACACAGACGCAGACGCAGACACAGACACAGACAGACACAGACACACACGCAGACACACACAGACACACACAACACAGACACAGACACAGACACAGACACAGACACAGACACAGACACAGACACAGACACAGACACAGACACAGACACAGACACAGACACAGACACAGACACAGACACAGACACAGACACAGACACAGACACAGACACAGACACAGACACAGACACAGACACAGACACAGACACAGACACAGACACAGACACAGACACAGACACAGACACAGACACAGACACAGACACAGACACAGACACAGACACAGACACAGACACAGACACAGACACAGACACAGACACAGACACAGACACAGACACAGACACAGACACAGACACAGACACAGACACAGACACAGACACAGACACAGACACAGACACAGACACAGACACAGACACAGACACAGACACAGACACAGACACAGACACAGACACAGACACAGACACAGACACAGACACAGACACAGACACAGACACAGACACAGACACAGACACAGACACAGACACAGACACAGACACAGACACAGACACAGACACAGACACAGACACAGACACAGACACAGACACAGACACAGACACAGACACAGACACAGACACAGACACAGACACAGACACAGACACAGACACAGACACAGACACAGACACAGACACAGACACAGACACAGACACAGACACAGACACAGACACAGACACAGACACAGACGCAGACACAGACACACACAGACACAGACACAAACACACACACAGACACACACAGACACACACAGACACACACAACACAGACACAGACATAGACACAGACACAGAAACAGACATAGACACAGACACAGACACAGACACAGACACAGACACAGATACAGACACAGACACAGACACAGACAGAGACACAGACACAGACACAGACACAGACACAGACACAGACACAGACACAAACACAGACACAGACACAGACACAGACACAGACACAGACACAGACACACACATACACACACAGACCCACAGACACACAGAAACATAGACTCACAGTCACACAGACACACAGACACACAGACAGACAGACACAAAGACATACAGTCACACAGACACACACACAGACACACACGACGAGACACTCACACAAACACACACACGAACAGACACAGACACAAACACAAACACAGACACATACACAGACACACACAGACCCACAGACACACAGAAACATAGATTCACAGTCACACAGACACACAGACACACAGACACACAGACACACAGACATACAGTCACACTTGCAGACACAGAAACACACAGACATACACAGACATACAGACACAAACAGACAGAAACGGACACACACAGACACACGCAGACACACAGACATACACAGACATACAAAGACACACAGACACGACACAGACACACAGACACACAGACACACAGACACACAAAAACACAGACACACAGACACACAGACACACAGACACACAGACACACAGACACACAGACATACAGACACACAGACACAAACAGACAGAAACAGACACAAACGGACACACACAGACACACACAGACACACACAGTCACACACAGGCTCCCACAGACACACACAGACATACACAGATATACAGAGACACACAGAGACACACACAAATTCACACACAGACACACACACAGAGACACACACAAATTCACACACAGACACACACACAGATATACACTGACACACAGAGACACACACAAATTCACACACAGACACACACACAGAAACGCACACAGACATGCAAACAGACAGACACAGCCACACACAGACACACACATAAACACAGACATACACGGACACACACAGACACACACACACACAGACACACACACAGACACACACAGACACACACACAGGCACACAGAAACAGATACACACATACACACAGTCACACACATACACACACAGACACACACACAGAGACACAGGTACAGACACACACGCAGACACACACACAGACGGAAAGACACACCGACACACAGACACACAGAAACACAGACACACAGACACTCACAGACATACAGACACACAGGCACACAGACACACAGAGACACAGACACACAGACAAACAGACACGAAGACACGCAGACACGCAGACACGCAGACAGGCAGACACGCAGGCACACAGACACACAGACACATAGACACACAGACACACAGACCCACAGGCACCCAGACACACAGACACACAGACACACAGAAAATACACACACAAACACGCAGACACGCAGACACGCAGACACGCAGACACACAGACACGCAGACACGCAGCCACGCAGACACACGGACACACAGTCACAATGACACACAGTCACACAGATACACAGATACACAGACACACAGACACACACAGACACACACAGACACACACAGACACACACGGACACACACAGATACACACAAACACACACAGCCACACACAGACACACACAGACACACACAGACACACACACACACACACACACGCAGACACACACAGACACACAAAAATTCACACACAGACATACACACGCACACAGACACGCACACAGATACACACAGACACACACAGTCACACACAGACACACACGCACACGCACACAGACACACACGCACACGCACACAGACACACACAGGCACACACGTACACACACAGGAACACGCAAACACACACACAGACACACGCACAGACACACAGACCCACAGACACAAAGAAACATAGACACACAGACACACAGACACACAGACACACAGACACACAGACACACAGACACACAGACACACAGACACACAGACACACAGACACACAGACACACAGACACACATACACACAGACACACAGACACACAGACACACACACAGGCACACACACAGACACACAGACCCACAGACACGCAGAAACATAGACACACAGTCACACAGACACAGAGACACACAGACACACAGACACACAGACACACAGACACACAGACACACAGACACACAGACACACAGACACACAGACACACAGACACACAGACACACAGACACACAGACACACAGACACACAGACACACAGACACACAGTCATACAGTCATACAGTCACACAGATATACAGGCACACAGGCAGACACAGAAACACACAGACATACACAGACATACAGACACACATACACAAACAGACCCAGACATACAGACACACAGACACTAACAGACACAAACAGACAAAAACGGACACACACAGACACACGCAGACACACCCAGACATACAGACACACACACAGACACACCCACACAGACACACAGACACACAGACACACACTCATAACCACACAGACACAAACACATACACAGACACACACACAGACACATACGCAGACACACACAGAAACACAGACACACAGACACACAGACACACAGAAACACAGACACACTTGCAGACACAGAAACACACAGACATACACAGACATACACAGACACACAGACACGACACAGATACACACAGACACACACAGACGCACACAGTCACTCACAGACACACACAGACACACACAGACACACACAGGCTCACACAGAGGCACTCAGACATACACAGATATACACAGACACACAGATACACACACAAATTCACACACAGAGACACACACAAATTCACACACCGACACACACACAGACATGCAAACAGACACAGACAGCCACACACAGACACACACAGACACACACAGATACACACAGACATACACGGACACACACTGGCACACACAGATACACACACAGACGCACACACAGACACACACACAGACACTCACGCAAACACTCACACAGACACACACAGACACACACAGACACAGACACAGACACAGACACAGACACAGACACAGACACCGACACAGACACAGACACAGACACAGACACAGACACAGACACAGACACAGACACAGACACAGACACAGACACAGACACAGACACAGACACAGACACAGACACAGACACAGACACAGACACAGACACAGACACAGACACAGACACAGACACAGACACAGACACAGACACAGACACAGACACAGACACAGACACAGACACAGACACAGACACAGACACAGACACAGACACAGACACAGACACAGACGCAGACACAGACACACACAGACACAGACACAGACACACACACAGACACACACAGACACACACAACACAGACACAGACACAGACACAGACACAGACACAGACACAGACATAGACACAGCCACAAACACAGATACAGACACAGACACAGACACAGACACAGACACAGACACAGACACAGACACAGACACAGACACAGACACAGACACAGACACAGACACAGACACAGACACAGACACAGACACAGACACACACAGACACACACAGACCCACAGACACACAGAAACATAGACTCACAGTCACACAGACACACAGACACACAGATACACAGACATACAGTCACACAGACACACTTGCAGACACAGAAACACACAGACACAAACAGACACAAACAGACACAATCGGACACACACAGACACACAGACATACACAGACATACAAAGACACACAGACACGACACAGACACACACTGACACACACAGACACACACAGACACACACAGACACACACAGACACACACAGACACACACAGGCTCACACAGAGATACTCAGACATACACAGATATACACAGACACACAGAGACATACACAGATATACACAGACACACAGAGACATACACAAATTCACACACAGACACACACACAGACACGCACACAGACATGCAAACAGACACACACAGCCTCACACAGACACACACAGATACACACAGATACACAAAGACATAGACGGACACACACTGGCACACGCAGAAACACACACAGGCACACACACACAGACGCACACACAGACACACACACAGTCACTCACACAGACACACACAGACACACACAGACACACACAACACAGACACAGACACAGACGCAGACACAGACACAGACAGACACAGACAGACACACACACAGACACACACAGACACACACAACACAGACACAGACACAGACACAGACACAGACACAGACACAGACACAGACACAGACACAGACACAGACACAGACACAGACACAGACACAGACACAGACACAGACACAGACACAGACACAGACACAGACACAGACACAGACACAGACACAGACACAGACACAGACACAGACACAGACACAGACACAGACACAGACACAGACACAGACACAGACACAGACACAGACACAGACACAGACACAGACACAGACACAGACACAGACACAGACACAGACACAGACACAGACACAGACACGGACACAGACACAGACACAGACACAGACACAGACACAGACACAGACACAGACACAGACACAGACACAGACACAGACACAGACACAGACACAGACACAGACACAGACACAGACACAGACACAGACACAGACACAGACACAGACACAGACACAGACACAGACACAGACAGACACAGACACAGACACAGACACACACAGACACACACAGACCCACAGACACACAGAAACATAGACTCACAGTCACACAGACACACAGACACACAGACACACAGACATACAGTCACACAGACACACACACAGACACACACGCCGAGACACTCACACAGACACACACACGAACAGACACATACACAGACACAAACACAGACACATACACAGACACACACGCAGACACACACAGACCCACAGACACACACGCAGACACACACAGACCCACGGACACACAGAAATATAGACTCACAGTCACACAGACACACAGACACACAGACACACAGACACACAGACACACAGACACACAGGCACACAGACACAGAGAAACACAGACATACACAGACATACAGACACACAGACACAAACAGACAGAAACAGACACAAACGGACACACAGACACACACAGACATACACAGTCACACACAGGCTCACACAGACACACACAGACATACACAGATATACAGAGACACACAGAGACACACACAAATTCACATACAGATATACACAGGCACACAGAGACACACACAAATTCACACACAGACACACACTCAGATATACACAGACACACAGAGACACGCACAGATAAACACAGACATACACACACACACACACACAGACACACACACACACAGACACAGACACAGACACACACACACACAGACGCACACACAGACACACACTGACACTCACACAGACACTCGCACAGACACTCACACAGACACACACAGGCACACAGAAACAGATACACAGAAACAGACACACACATACACACAGACACACACACACACACACACACACAGAGACACAGGTACAGACACACACGCAGACACACACACAGACGGAAAGACACACCGACTCACAGACACACAGAAACACAGACACACAGACACACACAGACACACACAGACACACAGACACACAGGCACACAGACACACAGAGACACAGAAACACAGACAAACAGACACGAAGACACGCAGACACGCAGACACGCAGACACGCAGACACGCAGACACGCAGACACGCAGACAGGCAGGCACGCAGGCACACAGACACACAGACACATAGACACACAGACACACAGACCCAAAGGCACCCAGATACACAGACACACAGAAAATACACACACAAACACGCAGCCACGCAGACACGCAGACACGCAGACACACAGACACGCAGACACGCAGCCACGCAGACACACGGACACACAGACACAATGACACACAGTCACACAGATACACAGATATACAGACACACAGGCACACACAGAAACACACAGGCAGACAGACACAAACAGACACAAACGGACACGACACAGACAAACACACACACACACAGACACACACAGCCACACACAGACACACACAGACACACGCAGATACACACAGACATACACGGACACACACAGACACAAACACACAGACGCACACACGGACACACACACAGACACTCACACAGACACACACAGACACACACAACACAGACACAGACACACACGCCGAAACACACACAGACACACACAAATTCACACACAGACATACTTACACGCACACAGACACGCACACAAACACACAAAAACACACACAGGCACACACAGACACACACGCACACACGCAGACACACACACAGACACACAGACACAGAGACACACAGACACACAGACACTCAGACACACACACAGACATACAGACACACAGACACACACACACACACACAAACACACAGACACACAGACACACACACAGACGCAGACACAGACACACACACAGACATATACAGACACACACAGGCTCACACAGACACACACAGACATACACAGATATACACAGACACACAGAGATACACACAAATTCACACACAGACACAAACACAGAAACGCACACA
>OZ019982.1:1649396-1671896 GCA_963970395.1 Ephialtes manifestator | reverse complement strand
ATACACGGACACACACAGACACACACACACACAGACACACACACAGACACACACACATACACACACACAGACGCACACACAGACCCACACAGACACTCACACAGACACACACACAGGCACACAGAAACAGATACACACATACACACAGACACACACATACACACACAGACACACACACAGAGACACAGGTACAGACACACACGCAGACACACACACAGACGGAAAGACACACCGACACACAGACACACAGAAACACAGACACACAGACACTCACAGACACACAGACACACAGGCACGCAGACACACAGAGACACGGACACACAGACAAACAGACACGAAGACACGCAGACACGCAGACACGCAGACAGGCAGACACGCAGGCACACAGACACACAGACACATAGACACACAGACACACAGACCCACAGGCACCCAGACACACAGACACACAGAAAATACACACACAAACAGGCAGACACGCAGACACGCAGACACGCAGACACACAGACACGCAGACACGCAGCCACGCAGTCACACGGACACACAGTCACAATGACACACAGTCACACAGATACACAGATACACAGACACACAGACACACTCAGACACACACAGACACACACAGACACACACAGACACACACAGACACACACAGATACACACAAACACACACAGCCACACACAGACACACACAGGCACACGCAGACATACACACAGACACACACACAGACACACACACAGACACATACACTGACACTCACACAAACACTCACACAGACACACACACAGACACACACGCAGACACAGACACAGACACAGACACAGACACAGACACAGACACAGACACAGACACAGACACAGACACAGACACAGACACAGACACAGACACAGACACAGACACAGACACAGACACAGACACAGACACAGACACAGACGCAGACACAGACACAGACACAGACACAGACACAGACACAGACACAGACACAGACACAGACACAGACACAGACACAGACACAGAAACAGACATAGACACAGACACAGACACAGACACAGACACAGACACAGACACAGACACAGACACAGACACAGACACAGACACAGACACAGACACAGACACAGACACAGACACAGACACAGACACAGACACAGACACAGACACAGACACAGACACAGACACAGACACAGACACAGACACAGACACAGACACAGACACAGACACACACATACACACACAGACCCACAGACACAAAGAAACATAGACTCACAGTCACACAGACACACAGACACACAGACACACAGACACAAAGACATACAGTCACACAGACAAACACACAGACACACACGACGAGACACTCACACAGACACACACACGAACAGACACAGACACAGACACAAACACAGACACATACACAGACACACACGCAGACACACACAGACCCACAGACACACAGAAACATAGATTCACAGTCACACAGACACACAGACACACAGACACACAGACACACAGACATACAGTCACACAGACACACTTGCATACACAGAAACACACAGACATACACAGACATACAGACACAAACAGACACAAACAGACAGAAACGGACACACACAGACACACGCCGACACACAGACATACACAGACATACAAAGCCACACAGACACGACACAGACACACAGACACACAGACACACAGACACACAGACACACAGACACACAGACACACAGACACACAGACACACAGACACACAGACACACAGACACACAGACACACAGACACACAGACACACAGACACACAGACACACAGACACACAGACACACAGACACACAGACACACAGACACACAGACACACAGACACACAGACACACAGACATACACAGACATACAGACACACAGACACAAACAGACAGAAACAGACTCAAACGGACACACACAGACACACACAGACACACACAGTCACACACAGGCTCACACAGACACACACAGACATACACAGATATACAGAGACACACAGAGACACACACAAATTCACACACAGACACACACAGAGATACACAGACACACAGAAACACACACAAATTCACACACAGACACACACACAGATATACACAGACACACAGAGACACACACAAATTCACACACAGACACACACACAGAAACGCACACAGACATGCAAACAGACAGACACAGCCACACACAGACACACACATAAACACAGACATACACGGACACACACAGACACACACACACACAGACACACGCACAGACACACACACACAGACGCACATACAGACACACACAGACGCACACACAGACACACACAGACACTCACACAGACACACACACAGGCACACAGAAACAGATACACACATACACACAGACACACACATACACACACAGACACACACACAGAGACACAGGTACAGACACACACGCAGACACACACACAGACGGAAAGACACACCGACACACAGACACACAGAAACACAGACACACAGACACTCACAGACACACAGACACACAGGCACACAGACACACAGAGACACAGACACACAGACAAACAGACACGAAGACACGCAGACACGCAGACACGCAGACAGGCAGACACGCAGGCACACAGACACACAGACACATAGACACACAGACACACAGACCCACAGGCACCCAGACACACAGACACACAGAAAATACACACACAAACACGCAGACACGCAGACACGCAGACACGCAGACACACAGACACGCAGACACGCAGCCACGCAGACACACGGACACACAGTCACAATGACACACAGTCACACAGATACGCAGATACACAGACACACAGACACACACAGACACACACAGACACACACAGACACACAGACACACACAGATACACACTAACACACACAGCCACACACAGACACACACAGGCACACGCAGACATACACACAGACACACACACACAGACACACACACAGACACACACACTGACACTCACACAAACACTCACACAGACACACACACAGATACACACACAGACACACACACGCAGACCCAGACACAGACACACACACAGACACGCACGCAGACACACACACAGACACACAGACACACACAGACACACACAGACACAGACACAGACGCAGACACAGACACAGACACAGACACAGACACAGACACACACACAGACACGCACAGACACACACAACACAGACACAGACACCGACACAGACACCGACACAGACACAGACACAGACACAGACACAGACACAGACACAGACACAGACACAGACACAGACACAGACACAGACACAGACACAGACACAGACAGAGACACAGAAACAGACACAGACACAGACACAGACACAGACACAGACCCAGACACAGACACAGACACAGACACAGACACAGACACAGACACAGACACAGACACAGACACAGACACAGACACAGACACAGACACAGACACAGACACAGACACAGACACTGACACAGACACAGACACACACAGACACAGACACAAACACACACACAGACACACACAGACACACACAACACAGACACAGACACAGAAACAGACATACACACAGACACAGACACAGACACAGACACAGACACAGACACAGACACAGACACAGACACAGACACAGACACAGACACAGACACAGACACAGATACAGACACAGACACAGACACAGACACAGACACAGACACAGACACAGACACAGACACAGACACAGACACAGACACAGACACAGACACAGACACAGACACAGACACAGACACAGACACAGACACAGACACAGACACAGACACAGACACAGACACAGACACAGACACAGACACAGACACAGACACATACACAGACACAGACACAGACACAGACACAGACACAGACACAGACACAGACACAGACACAGACACAGACACAGACACAGACACAGACACAGACACAGACACAGACACAGACACAGACACAGACACAGACACAGACGCAGACACAGACACAGACACAGACACAGACACAGACACAGACACAGACACAGACACAGACACAGACACAGACACAGACACAGACACAGACACCGACACAGACACAGACACAGACACAGACGCAGACACAGACACACACATACACACACAGACCCACAGACACACAGAAACATAGACTCACAGTCACACAGACACACAGACACACAGACACACAGACACAAAGACATACAGTCACACAGACACACACACAGACACACACGACGAGACACTCACACAGACACACACACGAACAGACACAGACACAGACACAAACACAGACACATACACAGACACACACGCAGACACACACAGACCCACAGACACACAGAAACATAGATTCACAGTCACACAGACACACAGACACACAGACACATAGACACACAGACATACAGTCACACAGACACACTTGCAGACACAGAAACACACAGACATACACAGACATACAGACACAAACAGACACAAACAGACAGAAACGGACAAACACAGACACACGCAGACACACAGACATACAC
The DNA here is from genome assembly GCA_963970395.1 of Ephialtes manifestator. NCBI lineage: Eukaryota > Metazoa > Arthropoda > Insecta > Hymenoptera > Ichneumonidae > Ephialtes > Ephialtes manifestator. The sequence continues at coordinate 1,667,371 of OZ019982.1, read as the reverse complement.
AGACATACAAAGACACACAGACACGACACAGACACACAGACACACAGACACACAGACACACAGACACACAGACACACAGACACACAGACACACAGACACACAGACACACAGACACACAGACATACACAGACATACAGACACACAGACACAAACAGACAGATACAGACACAAACGGACACACACAGACACACACAGACACAAACAGACAGATACAGACACAAACGGACACACACAGACACACACAGACACACACAGTCACACACAGGCTCACACAGACACACACAGACATACACAGATATACAGAGACACACAGAGACACACACAAATTCACACACAGACACACACAGACATACACAGATATACAGAGACACACAGAGACACACACAAATTCACACACAGACACACACACAGATATACACAGACACACAGAGACACACACAAATTCACACACAGACACACACACAGATATACACAGACACACAGAGACACACACAAATTCACACACAGACACACACACAGAAACGCACACAGACATGCAACCAGACAGACACAGCCACACACAGACACACACATAAACACAGACATACACGGACACACACAGACACACACACAGACACACACACACAGACGCACACACAGACACACACACAGACACTCACACAGACACACACACAGGCACACAGAAACAGATACACACATACACACAGACACACACAGACACACACACAGAGACACAGGTACAGACACACACGCAGACACACACACAGACGGAAAGACACACCGACACACAGACACACAGAAACACAGACACACAGACACTCACAGACACACAGGCACACAGACACACAGAGACACAGACACACAGACAAACAGACACGAAGACACGCAGACACGCAGACACGCAGACAGGCAGACACGCAGGCACACAGACACACAGACACATAGACACACAGACACACAGACCCACAGGCACCCAGACACACAGACACACAGAAAATACACACACAAACACGCAGACACGCAGACACGCAGACACGCAGACACACAGACACGCAGACACGCAGCCACGCAGTCACACGGACACACAGTCACAATGACACACAGTCACACAGATACACAGATACACAGACACACAGACACACACAGACACACACAGACACACACAGATACACACAAACACACACAGCCACACACAGACACACACAGGCACACGCAGACATACACACAGACACACACACACAGACACACACACAGACACACACACTGACACTCACACAAACACTCACACAGACACACACACAGATACACACACAGACACACACACGCAGACACAGACACAGACACACACACAGACACGCACACAGACACACAGACACACACAGACACACACAGACACAGACGCAGACGCAGACACAGACACAGACAGACACAGACACACACGCAGACACACAGACACACACAACACAGACACAGACACAGACACAGACACAGACACAGACACAGACACAGACACAGACACAGACACAGACACAGACACAGACACAGACACAGACACAGACACAGACACAGACACAGACACAGACACAGACACAGACACAGACACAGACACAGACACAGACACAGACACAGACACAGACACAGACACAGACACAGACACAGACACAGACACAGACACAGACACAGACACAGACACAGACACAGACACAGACACAGACACAGACACAGACACAGACACAGACACAGACACAGACACAGACACAGACACAGACACAGACACAGACACAGACACAGACACAGACACAGACACAGACACAGACACAGACACAGACACAGACACAGACACAGACACAGACACAGACACAGACACAGACACAGACACAGACACAGACACAGACACAGACACAGACACAGACACAGACACAGACACAGACACAGACACAGACACAGACACAGACACAGACGCAGACACAGACACACACAGACACAGACACAAACACACACACAGACACACACAGACACACACAGACACACACAACACAGACACAGACATAGACACAGACACAGAAACAGACATAGACACAGACACAGACACAGACACAGACACAGACACAGACACAGACACAGACACAGACACAGACAGAGACACAGACACAGACACAGACACAGACACAGACACAGACACAGACACAGACACAAACACAGACACAGACACAGACACAGACACAGACACAGACACAGACACACACATACACACACAGACCCACAGACACACAGAAACATAGACTCACAGTCACACAGACACACAGACACACAGACAGACAGACACAAAGACATACAGTCACACAGACACACACACAGACACACACGACGAGACACTCACACAAACACACACACGAACAGACACAGACACAGACACAAACACAGACACATACACAGACACACACAGACCCACAGACACACAGAAACATAGATTCACAGTCACACAGACACACAGACACACAGACACACAGACACACAGACATACAGTCACACAGACACACTTGCAGACACAGAAACACACAGACATACACAGACATACAGACACAAACAGACAGAAACGGACACACACAGACACACGCAGACACACAGACATACACAGACATACAAAGACACACAGACACGACACAGACACACAGACACACAGACACACAGACACACAAAAACACAGACACACAGACACACAGACACACAGACACACAGACACACAGACATACAGACACACAGACACAAACAGACAGAAACAGACACAAACGGACACACACAGACACACACAGACACACACAGTCACACACAGGCTCCCACAGACACACACAGACATACACAGATATACAGAGACACACAGAGACACACACAAATTCACACACAGACACACACACAGAGACACACACAAATTCACACACAGACACACACACAGATATACACTGACACACAGAGACACACAAATTCACACACAGACACACACACAGAAACGCACACAGACATGCAAACAGACAGACACAGCCACACACAGACACACACATAAACACAGACATACACGGACACACACAGACACACACACACACAGACACACACACAGACACACACAGACACACACACAGGCACACAGAAACAGATACACACATACACACAGTCACACACATACACACACAGACACACACACAGAGACACAGGTACAGACACACACGCAGACACACACACAGACGGAAAGACACACCGACACACAGACACACAGAAACACAGACACACAGACACTCACAGACATACAGACACACAGGCACACAGACACACAGAGACACAGACACACAGACAAACAGACACGAAGACACGCAGACACGCAGACACGCAGACAGGCAGACACGCAGGCACACAGACACACAGACACATAGACACACAGACACACAGACCCACAGGCACCCAGACACACAGACACACAGAAAATACACACACAAACACGCAGACACGCAGACACGCAGACACGCAGACACACAGACACGCAGACACGCAGCCACGCAGACACACGGACACACAGTCACAATGACACACAGTCACACAGATACACAGATACACAGACACACAGACACACACAGACACACACAGACACACACAGACACACACGGACACACACAGATACACAAAAACACACACAGCCACACACAGACACACACAGACACACACAGACACACACACACACACACACACACGCAGACACACACAGACACACAAAAATTCACACACAGACATACACACGCACACAGACACGCACACAGATACACACAGACACACACAGTCACACACAGACACACACGCACACGCACACAGACACACACGCACACGCACACAGACACACACAGGCACACACGTACACACACAGGAACACGCAAACACACACACAGACACACGCACAGACACACAGACCCACAGACACAAAGAAACATAGACACACAGACACACAGACACACAGACACACAGACACACAGACACACAGACACACAGACACACAGACACACAGACACACAGACACACAGACACACATACACACAGACACACAGACACACAGACACACACACAGGCACACACACAGACACACAGACCCACAGACACGCAGATACATAGACACACAGTCACACAGACACAGAGACACACAGACACACAGACACACAGACACACAGACACACAGACACACAGACACACAGACACACAGACACACAGACACACAGACACACAGACACACAGACACACAGACACACAGACACACAGACACACAGACACACAGACACACAGACACACAGACACACAGACACACAGACACACAGACACACAGTCATACAGTCATACAGTCACACAGATATACAGGCACACAGGCAGACACAGAAACACACAGACATACACAGACATACAGACACACATACACAAACAGACCCAGACATACAGACACACAGACACTAACAGACACAAACAGACAAAAACGGACACACACAGACACACGCAGACACACCCAGACATACAGACACACACACAGACACACCCACACAGACACACAGACACACAGACACACACTCATAACCACACAGACACAAACACATACACAGACACACACACAGACACATACGCAGACACACACAGAAACACAGACACACAGACACACAGACACACAGAAACACAGACACACTTGCAGACACAGAAACACACAGACATACACAGACATACACAGACACACAGACACGACACAGATACACACAGACACACACAGACGCACACAGTCACTCACAGACACACACAGACACACACAGACACACACAGGCTCACACAGAGGCACTCAGACATACACAGATATACACAGACACACAGAGACACACACAAATTCACACACAGAGACACACACAAATTCACACACCGACACACACACAGACATGCAAACAGACACAGACAGCCACACACAGACACACACAGACACACACAGATACACACAGACATACACGGACACACACTGGCACACACAGATACACACACAGACGCACACACAGACACACACACAGACACTCACGCAGACACTCACACAGACACACACAGACACACACAGACACAGACACAGACACAGACACAGACACAGACACAGACACAGACACAGACACAGACACAGACACAGACACAGACACAGACACAGACACAGACACAGACACAGACACAGACTCAGACACAGACACAGACACAGACACAGACACAGACACAGACACAGACACAGACACAGACACAGACACAGACACAGACACAGACACAGACACAGACACAGACACAGACACAGACGCAGACACAGACACACACAGACACAGACACAGACACACACACAGACACACACAGACACACACAACACAGACACAGACACAGACACAGACACAGACACAGACACAGACACAGACACAGACATAGACACAGCCACAAACACAGATACAGACACAGACACAGACACAGACACAGACACAGACACAGACACAGACACAGACACAGACACAGACACAGACACAGACACAGACACAGACACAGACACACACAGACACACACAGACCCACAGACACACAGAAACATAGACTCACAGTCACACAGACACACAGACACACAGATACACAGACATACAGTCACACAGACACACTTGCAGACACAGAAACACACAGACACAAACAGACACAAACAGACACAATCGGACACACACAGACACACAGACATACACAGACATACAAAGACACACAGACACGACACAGACACACACTGACACACACAGACACACACAGACACACACAGACACACACAGACACACACAGACACACACAGGCTCACACAGAGATACTCAGACATACACAGATATACACAGACACACAGAGACATACACAAATTCACACACAGACACACACACAGACACGCACACAGACATGCAAACAGACACACACAGCCTCACACAGACACACACAGATACACACAGATACACAAAGACATAGACGGACACACACTGGCACACGCAGAAACACACACAGGCACACACACACAGACGCACACACAGACACACACACAGTCACTCACACAGACACACACAGACACACACAGACACACACAACACAGACACAGACACAGACGCAGACACAGACACAGACAGACACAGACAGACACACACACAGACACACACAGACACACACAACACAGACACAGACACAGACACAGACACAGACACAGACACAGACACAGACACAGACACAGACACAGACACAGACACAGACACAGACACAGACACAGACACAGACACAGACACAGACACAGACACAGACACAGACACAGACACAGACACAGACACAGACACAGACACAGACACAGACACAGACACAGACACAGACACAGACACAGACACAGACACAGACACAGACACAGACACAGACACAGACACAGACACAGACACAGACACAGACACAGACACAGACACAGACACAGACACAGACACAGACACAGACACAGACACAGACACAGACACAGACACAGACACAGACACAGACACAGACACAGACACAGACACAGACACAGACACAGACACAGACACAGACACAGACACAGACACAGACACAGACACAGACACAGACACAGACACAGACACAGACACAGACACAGACACAGACACAGACACAGACACAGACACAGACACAGACACAGACACAGACACAGACACAGACACAGACACAGACACAGACACAGACACAGACACAGACACAGACACAGACACAGACACAGACACAGACACAGACACAGACACAGACACAGACACAGACACAGACACAGACACAGACACAGACACAGACACAGACACAGACACAGACACAGACACAGACACAGACACAGACACAGACACAGACACAGACACAGACACAGACACAGACACAGACACAGACACAGACAGACACAGACACAGACACAGACACAGACACACACAGACCCACAGACACACAGAAACATAGACTCACAGTCACACAGACACACAGACACACAGACACACAGACATACAGTCACACAGACACACACACAGACACACACGCCGAGACACTCACACAGACACACACACGAACAGACACATACACAGACACAAACACAGACACATACACAGACACACACGCAGACACACACAGACCCACAGACACACACGCAGACACACACAGACCCACGGACACACAGAAATATAGACTCACAGTCACACAGACACACAGACACACAGACACACAGACACACAGACACACAGACACACAGGCACACAGACACAGAGACACACAGACATACACAGACATACAGACACACAGACACAAACAGACAGAAACAGACACAAACGGACACACAGACACACACAGACATACACAGTCACACACAGGCTCACACAGACACACACAGACATACACAGATATACAGAGACACACAGAGACACACACAAATTCACATACAGATATACACAGGCACACAGAGACACACACAAATTCACACACAGACACACACTCAGATATACACAGACACACAGAGACACGCACAGATAAACACAGACATACACACACACACACACAGACACACACACACACAGACACAGACACAGACACACACACACACAGACGCACACACAGACACACACTGACACTCACACAGACACTCGCACAGACACTCACACAGACACACACAGGCACACAGAAACAGATACACAGAAACAGACACACACATACACACAGACACACACACACACACACACACAGAGACACAGGTACAGACACACACGCAGACACACACACAGACGGAAAGACACACCGACTCACAGACACACAGAAACACAGACACACAGACACACACAGACTCACACAGACACACAGACACACAGGCACACAGACACACAGAGACACAGACACACAGACAAACAGACACGAAGACACGCAGACACGCAGACACGCAGACACGCAGACACGCAGACACGCAGACACGCAGACAGGCAGGCACGCAGGCACACAGACACACAGACACATAGACACACAGACACACAGACCCAAAGGCACCCAGATACACAGACACACAGAAAATACACACACAAACACGCAGCCACGCAGACACGCAGACACGCAGACACACAGACACGCAGCCACGCAGACACACGGACACACAGACACAATGACACACAGTCACACAGATACACAGATATACAGACACACAGGCACACACAGAAACACACAGGCAGACAGACACAAACAGACACAAACGGACACGACACAGACAAACACACACACACACAGACACACACAGCCACACACAGACACACACAGACACACGCAGATACACACAGACATACACGGACACACACAGACACAAACACACAGACGCACACACGGACACACACACAGACACTCACACAGACACACACAGACACACACAACACAGACACAGACACACACGCCGAAACACACACAGACACACACAAATTCACACACAGACATACTTACACGCACACAGACACGCACACAAACACACAAAAACACACACAGGCACACACAGACACACACGCACACACGCAGACACACACACAGACACACAGACACAGAGACACACAGACACACAGACACTCAGACACACACACAGACATACAGACACACAGACACACACACACACACAAACACACAGACACACAGACACACACACAGACGCAGACACAGACACACACACAGACATATACAGACACACACAGGCTCACACAGACACACACAGACATACACAGATATACACAGACACACAGAGATACACACAAATTCACACACAGACACAAACACAGACACGCACACAGACATGCAAACAGACACACACAGCCACACACAGACACACACAGATACACACAGACATACACGGACACACACAGGCACACGCAGACACACACACAGACACACACACACAGACGCACACACAGACACACACACAGACACTCACACAGACACTCACACAGACACTCACACATACACACACAGACACAGACAGCCACACACAGACACACACAGACACACACAGATACACACAGACACACACAGACACACACAGACACACACAGATACACACAGACACACACAGACACACACAGACACACACAGACACACACAGACACACAGACACACTCAGACACACACAGACACACACAGACACACGCAGACACACACAGACACACACAGACACACACAGACACACACAGGCACACGCAGACATACACACAGACACACACACACAGACACACACACAGACACACACACTGACACTCACACAAACACTCACACAGACACACACACAGATACACACACAGACACACACACGCAGACACAGACACAGACACACACACAGACACGCACGCAGACACACACACAGACACACAGACACACACAGACACAGACACAAACACACACACAGACACACACAGACACACACAACACAGACACAGACACAGAAACAGACATACACACAGACACAGACACAGACACAGACACAGACACAGACACAGACACAGACACAGACACAGACACAGACACAGACACAGACACAGATACAGACACAGACACAGACACAGACACAGACACAGACACAGACACAGACACAGACACAGACACAGACACAGACACAGACACAGACACAGACACAGACACAGACACAGACACAGACACAGACACAGACACAGACACAGACACAGACACAGACACAGACACAGACACAGACACAGACACAGACACAGACACAGACACAGACACAGACACAGACACAGACACAGACACAGACACAGACACAGACACAGACACAGACACAGACACAGACACAGACACAGACACAGACACAGACACAGACACAGACACAGACACAGACACAGACACAGACACAGACACAGACACAGACACAGACACAGACACAGACACAGACACAGACACAGACACAGACACAGACACAGACACAGACACAGACACAGACACAGACACAGACACAGACACAGACACAGACACAGACACAGACACAGACACAGACACAGACACAGACACAGACACAGACACAGACGCAGACACAGACACACACAGACACAGACACAGACACACACACAGACACACACAGACACACACAACACAGACACAGACACAGACACAGACACAGACACAGACACAGACATAGACACAGCCACAAACACAGATACAGACACAGACACAGACACAGACACAGACACAGACACAGACACAGACACAGACACAGACACAGACACAGACACAGACACAGACACAGACACAGACACACACAGACACACACAGACCCACAGACACACAGAAACATAGACCCACAGTCACACAGACACACAGACACACAGATACACAGACATACAGTCACACAGACACACTTGCAGACACAGAAACACACAGACACAAACAGACACAAACAGACACAATCGGACACACACAGACACACAGACATACACAGACATACAAAGACACACAGACACGACACAGACACACACTGACACACACAGACACACACAGACACACACAGACACACACAGACACACACAGACACACACAGACACACACAGGCTCACACAGAGATACTCAGACATACACAGATATACACAGACACACAGAGACATACACAAATTCACACACAGACACACACACAGACACGCACACAGACATGCAAACAGACACACACAGCCTCACACAGACACACACAGATACACACAGATACACAAAGACATAGACGGACACACACTGGCACACGCAGAAACACACACAGGCACACACACACAGACGCTCACACAGACACACACACAGTCACTCACACAGACACACACAGACACACACAGACACACACAGACACACACAACACAGACACAGACACAGACGCAGACACAGACACAGACAGACACAGACAGACACACACACAGACACACACAGACACACACAACACAGACACAGACACAGACACAGACACAGACACAGACACAGACACAGACACAGACACAGACACAGACACAGACACAGACACAGACACAGACACAGACACAGACACAGACACAGACCCAGACACAGACACAGACACAGACACAGACACAGACACAGACACAGACACAGACACAGACACAGACACAGACACAGACACAGACACAGACACAGACACAGACACAGACACAGACACAGACACAGACACAGACACAGACACAGACACAGACACAGACACAGACACAGACACAGACACAGACACAGACACAGACACAGACACAGACACAGACACAGACACAGACACAGACACAGACACAGACACAGACACAGACACAGACACAGACACAGACACAGACACAGACACAGACACAGACACAGACACAGACACAGACACAGACACAGACACAGACACAGACACAGACACAGACACAGACACAGACACAGACACAGACACAGACACAGACACAGACACAGACACAGACACAGACACAGACACCCCTGGTGTTGCCACCTTGCCGTGGTGGGTGGGCTTCAGTGATCCATCGATCCGCCAGGCCAGGCCGGCAGGTGCAACCATGCCGGACGGGCTGACGGGGAGGATCGAGACAAAGAGCAGCACAAACCCGCGGGCGCGATACCCTTTCTGGCGCCGTCGGCGTCGGCTTTCTTGGACTCCTCTGGCGAATGCGGCGAGGGTACAGCGGATAACCTGGGAGGTCCTCTCGGGTGGGGGACATCGCACGCCCAGGGGCCGCGTGATAGTCTGGGGGCCCGACTTGGGGTTAGCCGCCTGGGTTGGCTGCCCCGTAACAGCACGTGTAAAATCTCGTGTGACATCCTGCAGGTCCGGGTGGCACCCGGGTGTGGGCCTGTAGGGGGGCCGAGTGTTGTCTCCGCCGAGGCCACGCTGCAGCAAGCTGGGGGAGATTCCGGGGTTTTCGGCCCATCGGATGCCGCTAGGGTCTTTCGCGTTCTCGGGTGGGGGGATTTGGGAGTGCGTAGGAGTTTGAGGTGAGGATCCTCGTTCAAAAGCCTCACTTTTTTATGAAATGTCCGACTCATTAAAAAGTATAAAGGTGCGCAAGGACAATGGGCTTCCCACGGCCCAAAAAGGGAACGACACCATCGAGAACCCTAATCCCGAGGATAAAGGCAACAAAAACGAAAGGAAAACCTATGAAGAAGACAGATTAAAGGAGAAAAACCAGAATTCGATGGTCCCAAATAGTAGACCAAGGGACAGTAGATTCAATAGACAACAGCAGCAGATTGAACAGCTGGAAATGGAAGAAAGGAAATCAATGAACCAGCTCGGGGAACGCGTTCAGATCATCGATGGAATAGTCAAGGATGCGAAAAACATACACAAGCCAATCCGAGATGCTATAACCGAGGCAGTTATATTCTTCCAGCAGCTGCAGGAATACCGCGAAGCTCTGGCGAAACTGAGAGCGACTCAATTACGGGACCTTGGAACCGCATACTTGGAAATACAAGCCGAAACAGCTGAAAAAACTGAGGCCCAAACGGGAGAACTCAAGGATGCGACTACGCAAGTTGTGGAGGCCCAGCTAAAGCCGAAGGCCGTAGAAAAACCAAAAGTGTTTCCTAGAGGAGTCAATCTCGATATCGAAAGGAAAAAAAGAGGGGCGTCCTCATCTCCGCAAAAGCAAACGCCCGGAAAAAGGAGGCGGGATTTGGGGGAACCAAGCAGCACCTCTCAACACCGAAACCAACCACCTGAGCTCGCCGCGCAGGGGTCTAATTGGGAGACTGTCGATCGGAAAAAACGAGGTAAGCGAGATAAGGAGAGGGATAAAATCCCAAAAGAAAACCGCTTCCGTGGAATGCGGTCCGAAGCAGTAGCGATTAAACCATCGGAAAGCATCTCCTACGCAGACATGCTTCGGGAGATAAAAAGGACGGTGGATCCGGAAAAATGCGGAGTGGAAATATCGGGTATGAGGCGAACGCGAGGAGGTGAGCTCCTAGTAGAAATCAAGAAAGGAAGCGGCGAAACTGGTAAGCTACGAAATGCAGTAGCTGATCTTCTAGGGGACCGTGCAACCGTACGGACGATGGCGCGAAAATGTACGCTTGAAATCCGAGATCTGGACGAGATCACAGAAGAAAAGGAAATTATCGACGCTTTATTGGCGGCAGCGGACCAAAACCACCCCGAATCGGTTAAACTACGATCACTTAGACAAGGATTTGGCGGCACGCAAATAGCCGTAGTAACCACATCAGAGGAATGCGCAGGCAAGTTGCTAAAGACAGGTAAGGTTAAGATAGGATGGGTCATGTGCCGGATTAGGGAGAAAACGCAAGTTCTTCGCTGCTTCCGATGTCAAGGATTCGGGCATGTAGCGCTGGATTGCAAGGGGACGGACCGATCGAAACTGTGTCGCCTGTGCGGAAGAGAAAGCCACATCGCGAAAGAATGCAAAGAGGAGGCTTTCTGTGGAATATGTCACGAAGTACAGCGGGAGGCAAAGCATATCCTCGGTAGCGCAAAATGTCATTCGTTTCAGGAGGCCTTGAAAAAAGCAAAGAAATGACAAAGTTTCTGCAAATAAACCTCGGAAGGGGTCGCGAGGCACAGGACCTTGTATTGCAAGTGGCTGCAGAAAAAAGCGCTGATGTACTAATTATCAGCGAGCAGTATAGGAGTCCGGATACCGACTCATGGTTCCAGGATACGACAGGCAGGGCAGCAGTAGCCGTGCTGAATCGGGACTTACGGATCAGGGAAGTCGGCAAGCCGACGCCCAACTTCGTATGGATTGATATAGACGGGGTTAGAGTCTATAGCTGTTACTTCTCACCAAATTTAGACTACGAAGATTTTCTGAGACAGCTCGATGAATTAGAGGAAAACCTAAGAACGGCAAGAGGGGAAGTGCTCGTGGCCGGGGATTTAAATAGCAAATCGCCAGAATGGGGCTCCAGAAAGATGGACCGAAGAGGAGAAGCACTGTCCGAGATGATCGCCAGACTGGACCTTGTGGTCCTCAACGAAGGAAACTCTTTCACGTTTCGAAGAGGAACTACCGGATCAGTGATTGATATCACTCTAGCAACAGAAGGCATTGCTCATAGAGTGGAGGGGTGGAGAGTGTTAGAGGACGTTACACTCAGCGACCACCAGTACCTAGAATTCCACCTGAAAAAGGTACAGGAGAGGCATCAGCGAAACGGAACTGATGACCAAAAGAACGGAGGCTGGTTGTTGCGGAAACTCGATAGAATTAAGCTGAGAGCGACATTAGAAAGAGCAAAATGCCGAGGAGAACTCCAAAGGCTTTTAGAGGCTGGCGATGCAGAGGACCTGGTAGACTACAGTATCCAAACCATCTCCGCTGCCTGTGATGACGCTATGCCAAAACGGAGAAAGACCTCGAGCAGAAGAAAATCAGTATACTGGTGGAACGCCGAAATCAGTGAACTACGGAAAAAATGCATGGCAGCACGCAGAGCAGCTCAACGTGACGGACGACGCAGGCGGCGGCGCGAAAGTGTGTCAGATAGGGTGGACCGACAGGACAGGCGAGAAATTACTGAAAGCATCCTGGAAGCAGACTTCAAGGAGGCCAGGAAAAAACTGCGGATGACAATCAAGAGTAGTAAGAAGAAGTGTTGGAAAGACCTTTGTCGCTCCGTAGAAGAAGATCCGTGGGGACTCCCTTACAGGATCGTCACGAAAAAGCTAGTTGGACGGCAACAGATCCCCGGAATATCGTGCCCAGAACGAATGAGAGAAATAGTTGAAACGCTATTTCCAGCTCAAGAACGAAGACATGCAGAAGAATGGCAAACCAGGGAAATGCCCGTAACACCTTTTAGCGTCGCGGAAATTAAGGAAGCGAGAAAACGTCTTCTGCCGGGAAAAGCACCCGGTCTAGATAACATACCGAACGAAATCATAGGAGAGGTGGTTGAAATTTGGCCGAAGCTACTGTTAGAGACGTACAACGCATGCCTCCGGAAAGGAGTCTTCGCTTCGAGATGGAAAAGACAAAGGCTAGTTCTGCTGAGAAAGGGGGACAAGCCTGTGGAAGACCCATCGTCGTACAGGCCGATATGTCTCCTGGACAATATGGGTAAACTTCTAGAGAGGCTACTACTCAGACGACTTGAGACACATATAGAAAGCAATGGCGGACTGTCCGACAAACAGTACGGCTTCCGGAAGGGACGATCGACAGTGGACGCTATAGCAAATGTGATAAACGCAGCCGAAAAGGAAAAGAAAGGTACCTGGCAGACAAAGGGTTACTGTGCCCTGGTGACGCTAGATATAAAAAATGCGTTTAACACAGCTAGATGGGATGTCATCATGGAGGTTCTAAGAACGAGACGGACACCAGATTACTTAAGGCGGATGGTGGACAGCTATTTGAGCGATAGAACCCTGATATACGACACGGAAGAAGGTGCAGTCGAATACAAGGTGACGGCGGGCGTTCCTCAAGGATCGGTCCTTGGACCTTTCTTGTGGAACGTCATGTACGACGGCTTGCTAAACCTCGATCTCCCAAAAAGCGCAACAATAGTTGGTTTTGCAGACGATGCTGCGGTCGTAGTGACAGCAAAAACAACAGGTACACTGGAGATAGCGACAAATGAGAGCCTGCGCCGGGCAAGTAAATGGCTAAAGGAGAAAGGACTGACGATGGCAGTCCAGAAAACAGAAGCTATACTCATTACCGACAAAAGGATATTCACACCGCCAAAACTCGTCTTGGAAAACCAGAATATACCTTGGGCAAAGTCCTTAAGGTACCTGGGAGTACAGCTCGACCGTGGCCTCCGGTACGTTGAACACGCAGTAAAATCGACGGAGAGAGCAGCGACTACGGCAGCGGCCTTAGCACGCCTGATGCCAAACATCGGCGGACCTAGGGAGGAGAAGCGGAAGCTACTCAATAGCGTAGTACATGCAAAGATTC
This sequence comes from Ephialtes manifestator, assembly GCA_963970395.1. Classification (NCBI taxonomy): domain Eukaryota; kingdom Metazoa; phylum Arthropoda; class Insecta; order Hymenoptera; family Ichneumonidae; genus Ephialtes; species Ephialtes manifestator. The sequence continues at coordinate 1,651,374 of OZ019982.1, read as the reverse complement.
TATACGGAGCCGAAATATGGGCCGAGGCTGTAAATAAAGTGGGAGCGAGACAGCAACTAGCTGGAGTACAGAGGCGAAGTGCTCTAAGAGTAATATCTGCCTATAGGACGGTGTCCGAAGGCGCTGCACTCGTCCTTGCGAGCACGCCCCCAGTAGACTTACTGGTTCGGGAGAGGCAGGAGGTCTACAAAGAGCTGCAGCATTATGGGGCAAGAGACGACACGGGAGACGAGAAAGAGGTGGTGAAAGAAAGGGCACGCCAGAGATTGATGGACAGATGGCAGTCTCGATGGGATAGCGAGACACGTGGAAGATGGACGCACACTCTCATACCTAGCATAGCTGCATGGTATAATAGGGTTCACGGCGAGATAGGATATTACCTCACCCAAGCGCTAACCGGTCACGGATGCTTTAACGCGTACCTGGAAAGATTTAAGAAGATCGAAACCACGGCATGTTTTCACTGCGGACACAGCCCGGATGACGCACATCATACCGTCTTTAGGTGCTCAGAATCAGAAAACGACAGGACACGACTCGAAGAGACACTGGGAGGAATAAGGCTAGAGGAGGACAGCATGATAGAAGTTATGCTAGAAAGCGAGCACAACTGGGAAGCTGTGCTTGCCTACATAACGGGTACAATGAAGAAGAAAGAACAAGCCGAAAGGGATTGGAAAGAAAATAGAGCCCCCAGACGCGAGCAGGAAGCACTCCTGAACGACTAAAATCGTGAAAGGCAAGAAAAATAGCTGAAAGACGACGACAGGAGAAGAGCCTGAAGAGGCCTAGAAAACACAGTATACTGAAGTAATGCGAAAGCGGTTCCAGTGTGCTGGGTGGAGATGGCGGCGGAGTTTTAGTCAGTAAAAATCTGACACTACCCAAAACACCAGGGTGTCTTCCCGAAGATTTCTTCGTCGCCAAAAAAAAAAAAAAAAAAAAAAAAAAAAAAAAAAAAAAAGACACAGACACAGACACAGACACAGACACAGACACAGACACAGACACAGACACAGACACAGACACAGACACAGACACAGACACAGACACAGACACAGACACAGACACAGACACAGACACAGACACAGACACAGACACAGACACAGACACAGACACAGATACAGACACAGACACAGACACAGACAGACACAGACACAGACACAGACACACACAGACACACACAGACCCACAGACACACAGAAACATAGACTCACAGTCACACAGACACACAGACACACAGACACACAGACATACAGACACACACACAGACACACACGCCGAGACACTCACACAGACACACACACGAACAGACACATACACAGACACAAACACAGACACATACACAGACACACACGCAGACACACACAGACCCACAGACACACACGCAGACACACACAGACCCACGGACACACAGAAATATAGACTCACATATAGACTCACAGTCACACAGACACACAGACACACAGACACACAGACACACAGACACACAGACACACAGGCACACAGACACAGAGACACACAGACATACACAGACATACAGACACACAGACACAAACAGACAGAAACAGACACAAACGGACACACAGACACACACAGACATACACAGTCACACACAGGCTCACACAGACACACACAGACATACACAGATATACAGAGACACACAGAGACACACACAAATTCACACACAGATATACACAGGCACACAGAGACACACACAAATTCACACACAGACACACACTCAGATATACACAGACACACAGAGACACGCACAGATAAACACAGACATACACACACACACACAGACACACACACACACAGACACAGACACAGACACACACACACACAGACGCACACACAGACACACACTGACACTCACACAGACACTCGCACAGACACTCACACAGACACACACAGGCACACAGAAACAGATACACAGAAACAGACACACATACACACAGACACACACACACAC
>OZ019982.1:1611896-1634396 GCA_963970395.1 Ephialtes manifestator | reverse complement strand
ACAGACACACACAGACACACGCAGACACACACAGACACACACAGACACACACAGACACACACAGGCACACGCAGACATACACACAGACACACACACACAGACACACACACAGACACACACACTGACACTCACACAAACACTCACACAGACACACACACAGATACACACACAGACACACACACGCAGACACAGACATAGACACACACACACAGACAGACACAGACACAGACACAGACACAGACACAGACACAGACACAGACACAGACACAGACACAGACACAGACACAGACACAGACACAGACACAGACACAGACACAGACACAGACACAGACACAGACACAGACACAGACACAGACACAGACACAGACACATACACAGACACAGACACAGACACAGACACAGACACAGACACAGACACAGACACAGACACAGACACAGACACAGACACAGACACAGACACAGACACAGACACAGACACAGACACAGACACAGACACAGACACAGACACAGACACAGACACAGACACAGACACAGACACAGACACGGACACAGACACAGACACAGACACAGACACAGACACAGACACAGACACAGACACAGACACAGACACAGACACAGACACAGACACAGACACAGACACAGACACAGACACAGACACAGACACAGACACAGACACAGACACAGACACAGACACAGACACAGACGCAGACACAGACACACACAGACACAGACACAAACACACACACAGACACACACAGACACACACAACACAGAAACAGACATAGACACAGACACAGACACAGACACATACACAGACACAGACACAGACACAGACACAGACACAGACACAGACACAGACACAGACACAGACACAGATACAGACACAGACACAGACACAGACACAGACACAGACACAGACACAGACACAGACACAGACACAGACACAGACACAGACACAGACACAGACACACACATACACACACAGACCCACAGACACACAGAAACATAGACTCACAGTCACACAGACACACAGACACACAGACACACAGACACAAAGACATACAGTCACACAGACACACACACAGACACACACGACGAGACACTCACACAGACACACACACGAACAGACACAGACACAGACACAAACACAGACACATACACAGACACACACGCAGACACACACAGACCCACAGACACACAGAAACATAGATTCACAGTCACACAGACACACAGACACACAGACACACAGACATACAGTCACACAGACACACACACAGACACACACGCCGAGACACTCACACAGACACACACACGAACAGACACATACACAGACACAAACACAGACACATACACAGACACACACGCAGACACACACAGACCCACAGACACACACGCAGACACACACAGACCCACGGACACACAGAAATATAGACTCACAGTCACACAGACACACAGACACACAGACACACAGACACACAGACACACAGACACACAGGCACACAGACACAGAGACACACAGACATACACAGACATACAGACACACAGACAGAAACAGACACAAACGGACACACAGACACACACAGACATACACAGTCACACACAGGCTCACACAGACACACACAGACATACACAGATATACAGAGACACACAGAGACACACACAGATATACACAGGCACACAGAGACACACACAAATTCACACACAGACACACACTCAGATATACACAGACACACAGAGACACGCACAGATAAACACAGACATACACACACACACACAGACACACACACACACAGACACAGACACAGACACACACACACACAGACGCACACACAGACACACACTGACACTCACACAGACACTCGCACAGACACTCACACAGACACACACAGGCACACAGAAACAGATACACAGAAACAGACACACACATACACACAGACACACACACACACACACACACAGAGACACAGGTACAGACACACACGCAGACACACACACAGACGGAAAGACACACCGACTCACAGACACACAGAAACACAGACACACAGACACACACAGACACACACAGACACACAGACACACAGGCACACAGACACACAGAGACACAGACACACAGACAAACAGACACGAAGACACGCAGACACGCAGACACGCAGACACGCAGACACGCAGACACGCAGACACGCAGACACGCAGACACGCAGGCACACAGACACACAGACACATAGACACACAGACACACAGACCCAAAGGCACCCAGATACACAGACACACAGAAAATACACACACAAACACGCAGCCACGCAGACACGCAGACACGCAGACACACAGACACGCAGACACGCAGCCACGCAGACACACGGACACACAGACACAATGACACACAGTCACACAGATACACAGATATACAGACACACAGGCACACACAGAAACACACAGGCAGACAGACACAAACAGACACAAACGGACACGACACAGACAAACACACACACACACAGACACACACAGCCACACACAGACACACACAGACACACGCAGATACACACAGACATACACGGACACACACAGACACAAACACACAGACGCACACACGGACACACACACAGACACTCACACAGACACACACAGACACACACAACACAGACACAGACACACACGCCGAAACACACACAGACACACACAAATTCACACACAGACATACTTACACGCACACAGACACGCACACAAACACACAAAAACACACACAGGCACACACAGACACACACGCACACACGCAGACACACACACAGACACACAGACACAGAGACACACAGACACACAGACACTCAGACACACACACAGACATACAGACACACAGACACACACACACACACACAAACACACAGACACACAGACACACACACAGACGCAGACACAGACACACACACAGACATATACAGACACACACAGGCTCACACAGACACACACAGACATACACAGATATACACAGACACACAGAGATACACACAAATTCACACACAGACACAAACACAGAAACGCACACAGACATGCAAACAGACACACACAGCCACACACAGACACACACAGATACACACAGACATACACGGACACACACAGGCACACGCAGACACACACACAGACACACACACACAGACGCACACACAGACACACACACAGACACTCACACAGACACTCACACAGACACTCACACATACACACACAGACACAGACAGCCACACACAGACACACACAGACACACACAGATACACACAGACACACACAGACACACACAGACACACACAGATACACACAGACACACACAGACACACACAGACACACACAGACACACAGACACACTCAGACACACACAGACACACACAGACACACGCAGACACACACAGACACACACAGACACACACAGACACACACAGGCACACGCAGACATACACACAGACACACACACACAGACACACACACAGACACACACACTGACACTCACACAAACACTCACACAGACACACACACAGATACACACACAGACACACACACGCAGACACAGACATAGACACACACACACAGACAGACACAGACACAGACACAGACACAGACACAGACACAGACACAGACACAGACACAGACACAGACACAGACACAGACACAGACACAGACACAGACACAGACACAGACACAGACACAGACACAGACACAGACACAGACACAGACACAGACACAGACACATACACAGACACAGACACAGACACAGACACAGACACAGACACAGACACAGACACAGACACAGACACAGACACAGACACAGACACAGACACAGACACAGACACAGACACAGACACAGACACAGACACAGACACAGACACAGACACAGACACAGACACAGACACAGACACAGACACGGACACAGACACAGACACAGACACAGACACAGACACAGACACAGACACAGACACAGACACAGACACAGACACAGACACAGACACAGACACAGACACAGACACAGACACAGACACAGACACAGACACAGACACAGACACAGACACAGACGCAGACACAGACACACACAGACACAGACACAAACACACACACAGACACACACAGACACACACAACACAGAAACAGACATAGACACAGACACAGACACAGACACATACACAGACACAGACACAGACACAGACACAGACACAGACACAGACACAGACACAGACACAGACACAGATACAGACACAGACACAGACACAGACACAGACACAGACACAGACACAGACACAGACACAGACACAGACACAGACACAGACACAGACACAGACACAGACACACACATACACACACAGACCCACAGACACACAGAAACATAGACTCACAGTCACACAGACACACAGACACACAGACACACAGACACAAAGACATACAGTCACACAGACACACACACAGACACACACGACGAGACACTCACACAGACACACACACGAACAGACACAGACACAGACACAAACACAGACACATACACAGACACACACGCAGACACACACAGACCCACAGACACACAGAAACATAGATTCACAGTCACACAGACACACAGACACACAGACACACAGACACGCAGACACACAGACATACAGTCACACAGACACACTTGCAGACACAGAAACACACAGACATACACAGACATACAGACACAAACAGACACAAACAGACAGAAACGGACACACACAGACACACGCAGACACACAGACATACAAAGACACACAGACACGACACAGACACACAGACACACAGACACACAGACACACAGACACACAGACACACAGACACACAGACACACAGACACACAGACACAGAGACACACAGACATACACAGACATACAGACACACAGACACAAACAGACAGAAACAGACACAAACGGACACACACAGACACACACAGACACACACAGTCACACACAGGCTCACACAGACACACACAGACATACACAGATATACAGAGACACACAGAGACACACACAAATTCACACACAGACACACACACAGATATACACAGACACACAGAGACACACACAAATTAACACAGAGACACACACACAGATATACACAGACACACAGAGACACACACAAATTCACACACAGACACACACACAGAAACGCACACAGACATGCAAACAGACAGACACAGCCACACACAGACACACACATAAACACAGACATACACGGACACACACAGACACACACACACACAGACACACACACAGACGCACACACAGACCCACACAGACACTCACACAGACACACACACAGGCACACAGAAACAGATACACACATACACACAGACACACACATACACACACAGACACACACACAGAGACACAGGTACAGACACACACGCAGACACACACACAGACGGAAAGACACACCGACACACAGACACACAGAAACACAGACACACAGACACTCACAGACACACAGACACACAGGCACGCAGACACACAGAGACACAGACACACAGACAAACAGACACGAAGACACGCAGACACGCAGACACGCAGACAGGCAGACACGCAGGCACACAGACACACAGACACATAGACACACAGACACACAGACCCACAGGCACCCAGACACACAGACACACAGAAAATACACACACAAACAGGCAGACACGCAGACACGCAGACACGCAGACAGGCAGCCACGCAGTCACACGGACACACAGTCACAATGACACACAGTCACACAGATACACAGATACACAGACACACAGACACACACAGACACACACAGACACACACAGACACACACAGACACACACAGACACACACAGATACACACAAACACACACAGCCACACACAGACACACACAGGCACACGCAGACATACACACAGACACACACACAGACACACACACAGACACACACACTGACACTCACACAAACACTCACACAGACACACACACAGACACACACGCAGACACAGACACAGACACAGACACAGACACAGACACAGACACAGACACAGACACAGACACAGACACAGACACAGACACAGACACAGACACAGACACAGACACAGACACAGACACAGACACAGACACAGACACAGACACAGACACAGACGCAGACACAGACACAGACACAGACACAGACACAGACACAGACACAGGCACAGACACAGACACAGACACAGACACAGACACAGACACAGACACAGACACAGAAACAGACATAGACACAGACACAGACACAGACACAGACACAGACACAGACACAGACACAGACACAGACACAGACACAGACACAGACACAGACACAGACACAGACACAGACACAGACACAGACACAGACACAGACACAGACACAGACACAGACACAGACACAGACACAGACACAGACACAGACACAGACACAGACACAGACACAGACACACACATACACACACAGACCCACAGACACACAGAAACATAGACTCACAGTCACACAGACACACAGACACACAGACACACAGACACACAGACACACAGACACAAAGACATACAGTCACACAGACAAACACACAGACACACACGACGAGACACTCACACAGACACACACACGAACAGACACAGACACAGACACAAACACAGACACATACACAGACACACACGCAGACACACACAGACCCACAGACACACAGAAACATAGATTCACAGTCACACAGACACACAGACACACAGACACACAGACACACAGACACACAGATATACAGTCACACAGACACACTTGCAGACACAGAAACACACAGACATACACAGACATACAGAGACAAACAGACACAAACAGACAGAAACGGACACACACAGACACACGCCGACACACAGACATACACAGACATACAAAGACACACAGACACGACACAGACACACAGACACACAGACACACAGACACACAGACACACAGACACACAGACACACAGACACACAGACACACAGACACACAGACACACAGACACACAGACACACAGACACACAGACACACAGACACACAGACACACAGACATACACAGACATACAGACACACAAACACAAACAGACAGAAACAGACTCAAACGGACACACACAGACACACACAGACACACACAGTCACACACAGGCTCACACAGACACACACAGACATACACAGATATACAGAGACACACAGAGACACACACAAATTCACACACAGAGATACACAGACACACAGAGACACACACAAATTCACACACAGACACACACACAGATATACACAGACACACAGAGACACACACAAATTCACACATAGACACACACACAGAAACGCACACAGACATGCAAACAGACAGACACAGCCACACACAGACACACACATAAACACAGACATACACGGACACACACAGACACACACACACACAGACACACGCACAGACACACACACACAGACGCACACACAGACACACACAGACGCACACACAGACACACACAGACACTCACACAGACACACACACAGGCACACAGAAACAGATACACACATACACACAGACACACACATACACACACAGACACACACACAGAGACACAGGTACAGACACACACGCAGACACACACACAGACGGAAAGACACACCGACACACAGACACACAGAAACACAGACACACAGACACTCACAGACACACAGACACACAGGCACACAGACACACAGAGACACAGACACACAGACAAACAGACACGAACACACGCAGACACGCAGACACGCAGACAGGCAGACACGCAGGCACACAGACACACAGACACATAGACACACAGACACACAGACCCACAGGCACCCAGACACACAGACACACAGAAAATACACACACAAACACGCAGACACGCAGACACGCAGACACGCAGACACACAGACACGCAGACACGCAGCCACGCAGACACACGGACACACAGTCACAATGACACACAGTCACACAGATACGCAGATACACAGACACACAGACACACACAGACACACACAGACACACACAGACACACAGACACACACAGATACACACTAACACACACAGCCACACACAGACACACACAGGCACACGCAGACATACACACAGACACACACACACAGACACACACACAGACACACACACTGACACTCACACAAATACTCACACAGACACACACACAGATACACACACAGACACACACACAGACACACACACGCAGACCCAGACACAGACACACACACAGACACGCACGCAGACACACACACAGACACACAGACACACACAGACACACACAGACACAGACACAGACGCAGACACAGACACAGACACAGACACAGACACAGACACAGACACACACACAGACACACACAGACACACACAACACAGACACAGACACCGACACAGACACAGACACAGACACAGACACAGACACAGACACAGACACAGACACAGACACAGACACAGACACAGACACAGACACAGACACAGACACAGACACAGACACAGACAGAGACACAGACACAGACACAGACACAGACACAGAAACAGACACAGACACAGACACAGACACAGACACAGACACAGACACAGACACAGACACAGACACAGACACAGACACAGACACAGACACAGACACAGACACAGACACAGACACAGACACAGACACAGACACAGACACAGACACAGACACAGACACAGACACAGACACAGACACAGACACAGACACAGACACAGACACAGACACAGACACAGACACAGACACAGACACACACAGACACAGACACAAACACACACACAGACACACACAGACACACACAACACAGACACAGACACAGAAACAGACATACACACAGACACAGACACAGACACAGACACAGACACAGACACAGACACAGACACAGACACAGACACAGACACAGACACAGACACAGACACAGATACAGACACAGACACAGACACAGACACAGACACAGACACAGACACAGACACAGACACAGACACAGACACAGACACAGACACAGACACAGACACAGACACAGACACAGACACAGACACAGACACAGACACAGACACAGACACAGACACAGACACAGACACAGACACAGACACAGACACAGACACAGACACAGACACAGACACAGACACAGACACAGACACAGACACAGACACAGACACAGACACAGACACAGACACAGACACAGACACAGACACAGACACAGACACAGACACAGACACAGACACAGACACAGACACACACATACACACACAGACCCACAGACACACAGAAACATAGACTCACAGTCACACAGACACACAGACACACAGACACACAGACACAAAGACATACAGTCACACAGACACACACACAGACACACACGACGAGACACTCACACAGACACACACACGAACAGACACAGACACAGACACAAACACAGACACATACACAGACACACACGCAGACACACACAGACCCACAGACACACAGAAACATAGATTCACAGTCACACAGACACACAGACACACAGACACACAGACACGCAGACACACAGACATACAGTCACACAGACACACTTGCAGACACAGAAACACACAGACATACACAGACATACAGACACAAACAGACACAAACTGACAGAAACGGACACACACAGACACACGCAGACATACAAAGACACACAGACACGACACAGACACACAGACACACAGACACACAGACACACAGACACACAGACACACAGACACAGAGACACACAGACATACACAGACATACAGACACACAGACACAAACAGACAGAAACAGACACAAACGGACACACACAGACACACACAGACACACACAGTCACACACAGGCTCACACAGACACACACAGACATACACAGATATACAGAGACACACAGAGACACACACAAATTCACACACACACAGATATACACAGACACACAGAGACACACACAAATTCACACACAGACACACACACAGATATACACAGACACACAGAGACACACACAAATTCACACACAGACACACACACAGAAACGCACACAGACATGCAAACAGACAGACACAGCCACACACAGACACACACATAAACACAGACATACACGGACACACACAGACACACACACACACAGACACACACACAGACACACACACAGACACACACACAGACGCACACACAGACCCACACAGACACTCACACAGACACACACACAGGCACACAGAAACAGATACACACATACACACAGACACACACACAGACGCACACACAGACCCACACAGACACTCACACAGACACACACACAGGCACACAGAAACAGATACACACATACACACAGACACACACATACACACACAGACACAGACACAGAGACACAGGTACAGACACACACGCAGACACACACACAGACGGAAAGACACACCGACACACAGACACACAGAAACACAGACACACAGACACTCACAGACACACAGACACACAGGCACGCAGACACACAGAGACACGGACACACAGACAAACAGACACGAAGACACGCAGACACGCAGACACGCAGACAGGCAGACACGCAGGCACACAGTCACACAGACACATAGACACACAGACACACTGACCCACAGGCACCCAGACACACAGACACACAGAAAATACACACACAAACAGGCAGACACGCAGACACGCAGACACGCAGACACACAGACACGCAGACACGCAGCCACGCAGTCACACGGACACACAGTCACAATGACACACAGTCACACAGATACACAGATACACAGACACACAGACACACACAGACACACACAGACACACACAGACACACACAGACACACACAGACACACACAGATACACACAAACACACACAGCCACACACAGACACACACAGGCACACGCAGACATACACACAGACACACACACAGACACACACACAGACACACACACTGACACTCACACAAACACTCACACAGACACACACACAGACACACACGCAGACACAGACACAGACACAGACACAGACACAGACACAGACACAGACACAGACACAGACACAGACACAGACACAGACACAGACACAGACACAGACACAGACACAGACACAGACACAGACACAGACACAGACACAGACACAGACGCAGACACAGACACAGACACAGACACAGACACAGACACAGACACAGACACAGACACAGACACAGACACAGACACAGACACAGACACAGACACAGAAACAGACATAGACACAGACACAGACACAGACACAGACACAGACACAGACACAGACACAGACACAGACACAGACACAGACACAGACACAGACACAGACACAGACACAGACACAGACACAGACACAGACACAGACACAGACACAGACACAGACACAGACACAGAAACACACATACACACACAGACCCACAGACACACAGAAACATAGACTCACAGTCACACAGACACACAGACACACAGACACACAGACACAAAGACATACAGTCACACAGACAAACACACAGACACACACGACGAGACACTCACACAGACACACACACGAACAGACACAGACACAGACACAAACACAGACACATACACAGACACACACGCAGACACACACAGACCCACAGACACACAGAAACATAGATTCACAGTCACACAGACACACAGACACACAGACACACAGACACACAGACACACAGACATACAGTCACACAGACACACTTGCAGACACAGAAACACACAGACATACACAGACATACAGACACAAACAGACACAAACAGACAGAAACGGACACACACAGACACACGCCGACACACAGACATACACAGACATACAAAGCCACACAGACACGACACAGACACACAGACACACAGACACACAGACACACAGACACACAGACACACAGACACACAGACACACAGACACACAGACACACAGACACACAGACACACAGACACACAGACACACAGACACACAGACATACACAGACATACAGACACACAGACACAAACAGACAGAAACAGACTCAAACGGACACACACAGACACACACAGACACACACAGTCACACACAGGCTCACACAGACACACACAGACATACACAGATATACAGAGACACACAGAGACACACACAAATTCACACACAGACACACACAGAGATACACAGACACACAGAGACACACACAAATTCACACACAGACACACACACAGATATACACAGACACACAGAGACACACACAAATTCACACACAGACACACACACAGAAACGCACACAGACATGCAAACAGACAGACACAGCCACACACAGACACACACATAAACACAGACATACACGGACACACACAGACACACACACACACAGACACACGCACAGACACACACACACAGACGCACACACAGACACACACAGACACACACAGACACTCACACAGACACACACACAGGCACACAGAAACAGATACACACATACACACAGACACACACATACACACACAGACACACACACAGAGACACAGGTACAGACACACACGCAGACACACACACAGACGGAAAGACACACCGACACACAGACACACAGAAACACAGACACACAGACACTCACAGACACACAGACACACAGGCACACAGACACACAGAGACACAGACACACAGACAAACAGACACGAAGACACGCAGACACGCAGACACGCAGACAGGCAGACACGCAGGCACACAGACACACAGACACATAGACACACAGACACACAGACCCACAGGCACCCAGACACACAGACACACAGAAAATACACACACACGCAGACACGCAGACACGCAGACACGCAGACACACAGACACGCAGACACGCAGCCACGCAGACACACGGACACACAGTCACAATGACACACAGTCACACAGATACGCAGATACACAGACACACAGACACACACAGACACACACAGACACACACAGACACACAGACACACACAGATACACACTAACACACACAGCCACACACAGACACACACAGGCACACGCAGACATACACACAGACACACACACACAGACACACACACTGACACTCACACAAACACTCACACAGACACACACACAGATACACACACAGACACACACACGCAGACCCAGACACAGACACACACACAGACACGCACGCAGACACACACACAGACACACAGACACACACAGACACACACAGACACAGACACAGACGCAGACACAGACACAGACACAGACACAGACACAGACACAGACACAGACACACACACAGACACACACAGACACACACAACACAGACACAGACACCGACACAGACACAGACACAGACACAGACACAGACACAGACACAGACACAGACACAGACACAGACACAGACACAGACACAGACAGAGACACAGACACAGACACAGACACAGACACAGAAACAGACACAGACACAGACACAGACACAGACACAGACACAGACACAGACACAGACACAGACACAGACACAGACACAGACACAGACACAGACACAGACACAGACACAGACACAGACACAGACACAGACACAGACACAGACACAGACACAGACACAGACACAGACACAGACACAGACACAGACACAGACACAGACACAGACACAGACACAGACACAGACACAGACACAGACACAGACACAGACACAGACACAGACACAGACACACACAGACACAGACACACACACAGACACACACAGACACACACAACACAGACACAGACACAGAAACAGACATACACACAGACACAGACACAGACACAGACACAGACACAGACACAGACACAGACACAGACACAGACACAGACACAGACACAGACACAGATACAGACACAGACACAGACACAGACACAGACACAGACACAGACACAGACACAGACACAGACACAGACACAGACACAGACACAGACACAGACACAGACACAGACACAGACACAGACACAGACACAGACACAGACACAGACACAGACACAGACACAGACACAGACACAGACACAGACACAGACACAGACACAGACACAGACACAGACACAGACACAGACACAGACACAGACACAGACACAGACACAGACACAGACACAGACACAGACACAGACACAGACACAGACACAGACACAGACACAGACACAGACACAGACACAGACACAGACACAGACACAGACACAGACACAGACACAGACACAGACACAGACACAGACACAGACACAGACACAGACACAGACACAGACACAGACACAGACACAGACACAGACACAGACACAGACACACACGCCGAGACACTCACACAGACGAACACACACACAGACACAGACACAGACAGACACGCAGACACACACAGACACACAGACTCACAGAATCAGAGACACACAGACACACAGACACACAGACACACACACACAGACATACAGACACACAGACACACACACACACATACACACAGACACACAGACACACAGACACACAGACACACAGACACACAGACACACAGACACACAGACACACAGACACACAGACACACAGACACACAGGCACACAGACACACAGACAAACACACACAGACACAGACACAGACACAGACACAGACACAGACACAGACACAGACACAGACACAGACACAGACACAGACACAGACACAGACACAGACACAGACACAGACACAGACACAGACACAGACACAGACACAGACACAGACACAGACACAGACACAGACACAGACACAGACACAGACACAGACACAGACACAGACACAGACACAGACACAGACACAGACACAGACACAGACACAGACACAGACACAGACACAGACACAGACACAGACACAGACACAGACACAGACACAGACACAGACACAGACACAGACACACAGACAAACAGACAAACAGACACACAGTCATACAGTCACACAGATACACAGACACACAGGCAGACACAGATACAGACAGGCAGACACAGAAACAGACAGACATACACAGACATACAGACACACACACAAACAGACACAAACAGACAAAAACGGACACACACAGACACACACAGACATACAGACACACACACAGCCACACACACACACACACAGATACAGACACAGACACACGCACAGACACACACGCAGACACACATACAGACACACAGACACACAGACACACAGACACACAGAAACACAGACACACACACACACACACTCACACAGAGACACAGACACACACACAGAGACACGCACACAGACACACGCACAGACACACACACACCGACACAGACACAGACACACACACAGACGCACACACAGACACACACACAGACACTCACACAGACACTCACACAGACACACACAGACACACACAGACACACACAGCCACACACAACACAGACACAGACACAGACACAGACACAGACACAGACATAGACACAGACACAGACACAGACACAGAAACAGACACAGACACAGACACAGACGCAGACACAGACACACACAGACACAGACACACACACAGACACACACAGACACACACAACACAGACACAGACACAGACACAGACACAGACACAGACACAGACACAGACACAGACACAGACACAGACACAGACACAGACACAGACACAGACACAGACACAGACACAGACACAGACACAGACACAGACACAGACACAGACACAGACACAGACACAGACACAGACACAGACACAGACACAGACACAGACACAGACACAGACACAGACACAGACACAGACACAGACACAGACACAGACACAGACACAGACACAGACACAGACACAGACACAGACACAGACACAGACACAGACACAGACACAGACACAGACACAGACACAGACACAGACACAGACACAGACACAGACACAGACACAGACACAGACACAGACACAGACACAGACACAGACACAGACACAGACACAGACACAGACACAGACACAGACACAGACACAGACACAGACACAGACACAGACACAGACACAGACACAGACACAGACACAGACACAGACACACACGCCGAGACACTCACACAGACGAACACACACACAGACACAGACACAGACAGACACGCAGACACACACAGACACACAGACTCACAGAATCAGAGACACACAGACACACAGACACACAGACACACACACACAGACATACAGACACACAGACACACACACACACATACACACAGACACACAGACACACAGACACACAGACACACAGACACACAGACACACAGACACACAGACACACAGACACACAGACACACAGACACACAGACACACAGACACACAGACACACAGGCACACAGACACACAGACAAACACACACAGACACAGACACAGACACAGACACAGACACAGACACAGACACAGACACAGACACAGACACAGACACAGACACAGACACAGACACAGACACAGACACAGACACAGACACAGACACAGACACAGACACAGACACAGACACAGACACAGACACAGACACAGACACAGACACAGACACAGACACAGACACAGACACAGACACAGACACAGACACAGACACAGACACAGACACAGACACAGACACAGACACAGACACAGACACAGACACAGACACAGACACAGACACAGACACAGAGACAAACAGACAAACAGACAAACAGTCATACAGTCACACAGATACACAGACACACAGGCAGACACAGATACAGACAGGCAGACACAGAAACAGACAGACATACACAGACATACAGACACACACACAAACAGACACAAACAGACAAAAACGGACACACACAGACACACACAGACATACAGACACACACACAGCCACACACACACACACACAGATACAGACACAGACACACGCACAGACACACACGCAGACACACATACAGACACACAGACACACAGACACACAGACACACAGAAACACAGACACACACACACACACTCACACAGAGACACAGACACACACACAGAGACACGCACACAGACACACGCACAGACACACACACACCGACACAGACACAGACACACACGCAGAGACACGCACACAGACACACGCACAGACACACACACACAGACACACACAGACACACACAGCCACACACAACACAGACACAGACACAGACACAGACACAGACACAGACATAGACACAGACACAGACACAGACACAGAAACAGACACAGACACAGACACAGACGCAGACACAGACACACACAGACACAGACACAGACACACACACAGACACACACAGACACACACAACACAGACACAGACACAGACACAGACACAGACACAGACACAGACACAGACACAGACACAGACACAGACACAGACACAGACACAGACACAGACACAGACACAGACACAGACACAGACACAGACACAGACACAGACACAGACACAGACACAGACACAGACACAGACACAGACACAGACACAGACACAGACACAGACACAGACACAGACACAGACACAGACACAGACACAGACACAGACACAGACACAGACACAGACACAGACACAGACACAGACACAGACACAGACACAGACACAGACACAGACACAGACACAGACGCCGAGACACTCACACAGACACAGACACAGACACAAACACAGACACATACACAGACAGACACGCAGACACACACAGACACACAGACTCACAGAATCAGAGACACACAGACACACAGACACACACACAGACATACAGACACACAGACACACAGACACACAGACACACAGACACACAGACACACAGACACACAGACACACAGACACACAGACACACAGACACAAAGACACACAGACACACAGGCACACAGACACACAGACAAACACACACAGACACAGACACAGACACAGACACAGACACAGACACAGACACAGACACAGACACAGACACAGACACAGACACAGACACAGACACAGACACAGACACAGACACAGACACAGACACAGACACAGACACAGACACACACACAGACACACAGACAAACAGACAAACAGACACACAGTCATACAGTCACACAGATACACAGATACACAGACACACAGGCAGACACAGATACAGACAGGCAGACACAGAAACAGACAGACATACACAGACATACAGACACAGACACACACACAGACACACAGACAAACAGACAAACAGACACACAGTCATACAGTCACACAGATACACAGATACACAGACACACAGGCAGACATAGATACAGACAGGCAGACACAGAAACAGACAGACATACACAGACATACAGACACACACACACAAACAGACACAAACAGACAAAAACGGACACACACAGACACACACAGACATACAGACACACACACAGACACACACACACACAAACACACAGACACACACACAGATACAGACACAGACACACGCACAGACACACACGCAGACACACATACAGACACACAGACACACAGACACACAGACACAAAGAAACACAGACACACACACACACTCACACAGAGACACACAGACACACACACAGAGACACGCACACAGACACACGCACAGACACACACACACCGACACAGACACAAACACACACACAGACGCACACACAGACACACACACAGACACTCACACAGAAACTCACACAGACACACACAGACACACACAGACACACACAGACACACACAGACACACACAACACAGACACAGACACAGACACAGACACAGACACAGACATAGACACAGACACAGGCACAGACACAGACACAGACACAGACACAGACACAGACACAGACACAGACACAGACGCAGACACAGACACACACAGACACAGACACAGTCACAGACACACACACAGACACACACAGACACACACAACACAGACACAGACACAGACACAGACACAGACACAGACACAGACACAGACACAGACACAGACACAGACACAGACACAGACACAGACACAGACACAGACACAGACACAGACACAGACACAGACACAGACACAGACACAGACACAGACACAGACACAGACACAGACACAGACACAGACACAGACACAGACACAGACACAGACACAGACACAGACACAGACACATACACATACACAGACACAGACACAGACACAGACACAGACACAGACACAGACACAGACACAGACACAGACACAGACACAGACACAGACACAGACACAGACACACACAGACACACACAGACCCACAGACACACAGAAACATAGACTCACAGTCACACAGACACACAGACACACAGACACACAGACATACAGTCACACAGACACACACACAGACACACACGCCGAGACACTCACACAGACACACACACGAACAGACACATACACAGACACAAACACAGACACATACACAGACACACACGCAGACACACACAGACCCACAGACACACACGCAGACACACACAGACCCACGGACACACAGAAATATAGACTCACAGTCACACAGACACACAGACACACAGACACACAGACATACAGTCACACAGACACACTTGCAGACACAGAAACACACAGGCATACAGACACAAACAGACACAAACAGACACAAACGGACACACACAGACACACGCAGACACACAGACATACACAGACATACAAAGACACACAGACACGACACAGACACACAGACACACAGACACACAGACACACATGCACACAGACACAGAGACACACAGACATACACAGACATACAGACACACAGACACAAACAGACAGAAACAGACACAAACGGACACACGCAGACACACACAGACATACACAGTCACACACAGGCTCACACAGAAACACACTGACATACACAGATATACAGAGACACACAGAGACACACACAAATTCACACACAGATATACACAGACACACAGAGACACACACAAATTCACACACAGACACACACACAGATATACACAGACACACAGAGACACACACAGATAAACACAGACATACACGGACACACACAGACACACATACACACAGACAGACACACCGACACACACACACAGACGCACACACAGACACACACAGACACTCGCACAGACACTCACACAGACACACACAGGCACACAGAAACACACACAAATTCACACACAGACACACACACAGATATACACAGACACACAGAGACACACACAAATTCACACACAGACACACACACAGAAACGCACACAGACATGCAAACAGACAGACACAGCCACACACAGACACACACATAAACACAGACATACACGGACACACACAGACACACACACACACAGACACACACACACAGACGCACACACAGACACACACAGACACTCACACAGACACACACACAGGCACACAGAAACAGATACACACATACACACAGACACACACACAGAGACACAGGTACAGACACACACGCAGACACACACACAGACGGAAAGACACACTGACACACAGACACACAGAAACACAGACACACAGACACTCACAGACACACAGACACACAGGCACACAGACACACAGAGACACAGACACACAGACAAACAGACACGAAGACACGCAGACACGCAGACACGCAGACAGGCAGACACGCAGGCACACAGACACACAGACACATAGACACACAGACACACAGACCCACAGGCACCCAGACACACAGACACACAGACCCACAGGCACCCAGACACACAGACACACAGAAAATACACACACAAACACGCAGACACGTAGACACGCAGACACGCAGACACACAGACACGCAGACACGCAGCCACGCAGACACACGGACACACAGTCACAATGACACACAGTCACACAGATACACAGATACACAGACACACAGAGACACACAGACACACACAGACACACACAGACACACACAGACACACACAGACACACACAGATACACACAAACACACACAGCCACACACAGACACACACAGACACACACAGACACACACACACACACACACACACGCAGACACACACATACACACAAAAATTCACACACAGACATACACACGCACACAGACACGCACACAGATACACACAGACACACACAGTCACACACAGACACACGCACACGCACACAGACACACACAGGCACACACGTACACACACAGGAACACGCAAACACACACACAGGCACACGCACAGACACACAGACCCACAGACACAAAGAAACATAGACACACAGACACACAGACACACAGACACACAGACACACAGACACACAGACACACAGACACACAGACACACAGACACACAGACACACAGACACACAGACACACAGACACACAGACACACAGACACACATACACACAGACACACAGACACACAGACACACACACAGGCACACACACAGACACACAGACCCACAGACACACAGAAACATAGACACACAGTCACACAGACACAGAGACACACAGACATACAGACACACAGACACACAGACACACAGACACACAGACACACAGACACACAGACACACAGACATACAGTCATACAGTCACACAGATATACAGGCACGCAGGCAGACACAGAAACACACAGACATACACAGACATACAGACACACATACACAAACAGACCCAGACATAGAGACACACAGACACTAACAGACACAAACAGACAAAAACGGACACACACAGACACACGCAGACACACCCAGACATACAGACACACACACAGACACACCCAGACAGACACACAGACACACAGACACACACTCATAACCACACAGACACAGACACATACACAGACACACACACAGACACATACGCAGACACACACAGAAACACAGACACACAGACACACAGACACACAGAAACACAGACACACTTGCAGATACAGAAACACACAGACATACACAGACATACACAGACACACAGACACGACACAGATACACACAGACACACACAGACGCACACAGTCACACACAGACACACACAGACACACACAGGCTCACACAGAGGCACTCAGACATACACAGATATACACAGACACACAGAGACACACACAAATTCACACACAGAGACACACACAAATTCACACACATACACACACACAGACATGCAAACAGACACAGACAGCCACACACAGACACACACAGACACACACAGATACACACAGACATACACGGACACACACTGGCACACACAGATACACACACAGACGCACACACAGACACACACACAGACACTCACACAGACACTCACACAGACACACACAGACAGACACAGACACAGACACAGACACAGACACAGACACAGACACAGACACAGACACAGACACAGACACAGACACAGACACAGACACAGACACAGACACAGACACAGACACAGACACAGACACAGACACAGACACAGACACAGACACAGACACAGACACAGACACAGACACAGACACAGACACAGACACAGACACAGACACAGACACAGACACAGACACAGACACAGACACAGACACAGACACAGACACAGACACAGACACAGACACAGACACAGACACAGACACAGACACAGACACAGACACAGACACAGACACAGACGCAGACACAGACACACACAGACACAGACACAGAC
>OZ019982.1:1601896-1609396 GCA_963970395.1 Ephialtes manifestator | reverse complement strand
AGTCACAAAGACACAATGCCACACAGTAACACAGATACATGGGCACACAGACACAAACAGACACAAACGGACACACACAGACATACAAATTCACACACAGACACGCGAGCAGACACGCACACAGACACACGCAGACACACACAGACACACACAGACACACACAGACACACGCAGACACACAGAGACACACACAGACAGACACAGACAAACACAGACAAACACAGACACACACAGACACACACAGACACACACAGCACACACAGACACACACAGACAAACACAGACACACACAGGCACACACAGACACACACACAGACACACACACACAGACACACACACAGACACACACACAGACACACACACAGACACACATACAGACACACAGACACACAGACAGACAGACACACAGACACACAGACACACAGACACACACACACGCAGACACAGACACAGACACAGACACACACACAGATACGCACGCAGACACACACACAGACACACAGAAACATAGACAAACAGTCACAAGTCACACAGCCACACAGACACACAGGCAGACACAGAAACAGACAGACATACACAGACATACAGAGACACAAAGACAAACAGATACAAACAGACAAAAACTGACACACACAGACACACACAGACATACAGACACACACACAGACACACACAGACACACACAGACATACAGACACACACACAGACACACACAGACATACAGACACACACACAGACACACAGACACACAGACACACAGACACACAGACGCACAGACACACAGACACACAGACACACAGACACACAGACACACAGACACACAGACACACAGACACACAGACACACAGACACACAGACACACAGACACACAGACACACAGACACACAGACACACAGACACACAGACACACGGACACACAGACACACAGAACCACAGACACACAGAAACAGACACACAGTCACACAGACACACAGACACACAGACACACAGACACACAGACACACAGACACACAGTCATACAGTCACACAGATACACAGACACACAGGCAGACACAGAAACAGACAGACATACACCGACATACAGACACACAGACACAAACAGACACAAACAGACAAAAACGGACACACACAGACAGACACAGACATACAGACACACACACAGACACACACGCACACAGACGCACAGACACACACACAGATACAGACACAGACACACGCACTGACACACACCCAGACACACACACAGACACACAGACACACAGAAACACAGAAACACAGACACACAGACACACAGACACACAGACATACAGATACACAGACACACAGACACACAGACACACAGACACACAGACACACAGACACACAGACACACAGACACACAGACACACAGACACACAGACATGCAGTCACACAGATAAACAGACACACCTGCAGACACAGAAACACACAGACATACACAGACATACAGACACACAGACACAAACAGACACAAACAGACACACACAGACACACGCAGACACACGCAGACACACACAGACACACACAGGCTCACAAAGACACACACAGATATACACAGACACACAGAGAGACACACAAATTCACACACAGACACACACACACAGAAACGCACACAGACATGCAAACAGACGCACACAGCCCCACGAAGACACACACAGATACACACAGACATACACGGACATACACGGATACACACAGGCACACGCAGACGAAAAACACAGACACACACACACAGACGCTCACACAGACACACACACAGACACTCAGACAGACACTCACACAGACACACACAGACACACACAGCCACACACAGACACACCGAGACACACACAGATACAGACAGACACACACGCACACACACAGACACACACAGACACACAGTAACAGAGACACACAGACACACACAGACACACAGTAACAGAGACACACAGACACACACAGACACACACAGACACATATAGACACACACAGACACACACAGACACACACAGACACACACAGACACACACAGACACACACAGACAAACACAGATACACAAGGCACACGCAGACACGCACACAGACACACACAGACACACACAGTCACACACAGGCACACACAGACACACACAGACACACACAGACACACACAGACACACACAGACACACACAGACACACACAGACACACACAGACACACACAGACACACACAGACAAACACAGATTCACAAGGCACACGCAGACACGCACACAGACACACACAGACACACACAGACACACACAGGCACACACAGACACACACAGACACACACAGACACAAACAGACACACACAGACACACACAGACACACACAGACACACACAGACAAACACAAACACACACAGTCACACGCAGACACACACACAGACACACACACAGACACACTCACACAAACACTCACACAGACACACACACAGAGACACTCACACAAACACTCACACAGACACACAAACAGACACACACACAGACACACACACACGCAGACACAGACACAGACACACACACAGATACGAACGCAGACACACACACAGACACAAAGACATGCAGACACACAGACACACACACACAGACACACACATAGACACAGACACACAGACACACAGACACACAGACACACAGACACACAGACACACAGACACACAGAAACATAGACACACAGTCACACAGACACACAGACACACAGACACACAGTCATAAAGTCACACAGATAAAGACACACAGGCAGACACAGAAACAGACAGACGTACGCAGACATACAGACACACAAAGACAAACACATACAAACAGACAAAAACGGACACACACAGACACACACGCGCACAGACACACAGACACACAGACACACAGACACACAGACACAGAGAAACATAGACACACAGTCACACAAACACACAGACACACAGAAACACAGACACACAGACACACAGACACAAAGACACACAGACACACAGACACACAGACATACAGTCACACAGATACACAGACACACCTGCAGACACAGAAACACACAGACATACACAGACATACAGACACACAGACACACAGACACACAGACACACAGACATACAGA
Organism: Ephialtes manifestator; assembly: GCA_963970395.1. NCBI lineage: Eukaryota > Metazoa > Arthropoda > Insecta > Hymenoptera > Ichneumonidae > Ephialtes > Ephialtes manifestator. The sequence goes on along the minus strand of OZ019982.1, from coordinate 1,606,290 downwards.
TACACAGACACACAGACACACAGACACACAGACACACAGACACACAGACACACAGACACACAGACACACAGACACACAGACACACAGACACACAGACACACAGACACACAGACACACAGACACACAGACACACAGACACACGGACACACAGACACACAGAACCACAGACACACAGAAACAGACACACAGTCACACAGACACACAGACACACAGACACACAGACACACAGACACACAGTCATACAGTCACACAGATACACAGACACACAGGCAGACACAGAAACAGACAGACATACACATACATACAGACACACAGACACAAACAGACACAAACAGACAAAAACGGACACACACAGACACACACAGACATACAGACACACACACAGACACACACGCACACAGACGCACAGACACACACACAGATACAGACACAGACACACGCACTGACACACACCCAGACACACACACAGACACACAGACACACAGAAACACAGAAACACAGACACACAGACACACAGACACACAGACACACACACACACTCACACACAGACACACAGACACACAGACACACAGACACACAGACACACAGACACACAGACACACAGGCACACAGACACACAGACACACAGACACACAGACACACAGACACACAGACACACAGACACACAGACACACAGACACACAGACACACATACACACAGACACACAGACACACAGACACACAGACACACAGACACACAGACACACAGACACACAGACACACAGACACACAGACACAGAGAAACATAGACACACAGTCACACAGACACACAGACACACAGAAACACAGACACACAGACACACAGACACAAAGACACACAGACACACAGACATACAGTCACACAGATACACAGACACACCTGCAGACACAGAAACACACAGACATACACAGACATACAGACACACAGACACACAGACACACAGACACACAGACATACAGATACACAGACACACAGACACACAGACACACAGACACACAGACACACAGACACACAGACACACAGACACACAGACATGCAGTCACACAGATAAACAGACACACCTGCAGACACAGAAACACACAGATATACACAGACATACAGACACACAGACACCAACAGACACAAACAGACACACACAGACACACGCAGACACACGCAGACACACACAGACACACACAGACACACACAGGCTCACAAAGACACACACAGATATACACAGACACACAGAGAGACACACAAATTCACACACAGACACACACACAGAAACGCACACAGACATGCAAACAGACACACACAGCCCCACGAAGACACACACAGATACACACAGACATACACGGACATACACGGATACACACAGGCACACGCAGACACACACACAGACACACACACACAGACGCTCACACAGACACACACACAGACACTCAGACAGACACTCACACAGACACACACAGACACACACAGCCACACACAGACACACCGAGACACACACAGATACAGACAGACACACACGCACACGCACAGACACACAGTAACAGGGACACACAGACACACACAGACACATAGTAACAGAGACACACAGACACACACAGACACACACAGACACACACAGACACATACAGACACACACAGACACACACAGACACACACAGACACACACAGACACACACAGACACACAGACACACACAGACACACACAGACACACACAGACACACAGAGACACACACAGACACACACAGACACACACAGACAAACACAGATACACAAGGCACACGCAGACACGCACACAGACACACACAGACACACACAGTCACACACAGGCACACACAGACACACACAGACACACACAGACACACACAGACACACACAGACACACACAGACACACACAGACACACACAGACACACACAGACACACACAGACACACACAGACACACACAGACAAACACAGATTCACAAGGCACACGCAGACACGCACACAGACACACACAGACACACACAGACACACACAGACACACACAGACACACACAGACACAAACAGACACACACAGACACACACAGACACACACAGACACACACAGACAAACACAGACACACACAGGCACACGCAGACACACACACAGACACACACACAGACACACTCACACAAACACTCACACAGACACACACACAGAGACACTCACACAAACACTCACACAGACACACAAACAGACACACACACAGACACACACACACGCAGACACAGACACAGACACACACACAAATACGAACGCAGACACACACACAGACACAAAGACATGCAGACACACAGACACACACACACAGACACACACACAGACACAGACACACAGACACACAGACACACAGACACACAGACACACAGACACACAGACACACAAACAGACACACACACAGACACACACACACGCAGACACAGACACAGACACACACACAGATACGAACGCAGACACACACACAGACACAAAGACATGCAGACACACAGACACACACACAGACACACACACAGACACAGACACACAGACACACAGACACACAGACACACAGACACACAGACACACAGACACACAGAAACATAGACACACAGACACACAGACACAAAGACACACAGACACACAGACACACAGACATACAGTCACACAGATACACAGACACACCTGCAGACACAGAAACACACAGACATACACAGACATACAGACACACAGACACACAGACACACAGACACACAGACATACAGATACACAGACACACAGACACACAGACACACAGACACACAGACACACAGACACACAGACACACAGACACACAGACACACAGACACACAGACACACAGACACACAGACATGCAGTCACACAGATAAACAGACACACCTGCAGGCACAGAAACACACAGACATACACAGACATACAGACACACAAACACAAACAGACACAAACAGACACACACAGACACACGCAGACACACGCAGACACACACAGACACACACAGACACACACAGGCTCACAAAGACACACACAGATATACACAGACACACAGAGAGACACACAAATTCACACACAGACACACACACAGAAACGCACACAGACATGCAAACAGACACACACAGCCCCACACAGACACACACAGATACACACAGACATACACGGACATACACGGATACACACAGGCACACGCAGACACACACACAGACACACACACACAGACGCACACACAGACACACACACAGACACTCAGACAGACACTCCCACAGACACACACAGACACACACAGCCACACACAGACACACCGAGACACACACAGATACAGACAGACACACACGCACACACACAGACACACACAGACACACCCATACACACACAGACACACACAGACACACACAGGCACACACAGACACACACACAGACACACACACGCAGACACACATACAGACACACAGACACACAGACACACAGACACACAGACACACAGACACACAGACACACAGACACACAGACACACAGACACACAGACACACAGACACACACACACGCAGACACAGACACAGACACACACACAGATACGCACGCAGACACACACACAGACACACAGACATGCAGACACACAGACACACAGACACACAGAAACATAGACAAACAGTCACAAGACACACAGACACACAGGCAGACACAGAAACAGACAGACATACACAGACATACAGAGACACAAAGACAAACAGATACAAACAGACAAAAACGGACACACACAGACACACAGAGACATACAGACACACACACAGACACACAGACACACAGACACACAGACACACAGACACACAGACACACAGACACACAGACACACAGACACACAGACACACAGACACACAGACACACAGACACACAGACACACAGACACACAGACACACAGACACACAGACACACAGACACACAGACACACAGAACCACAGACACACAGACACACAGACACACAGTCATACAGTCACACAGATACACAGACACACAGGCAGACACAGAAACAGACAGACATACACAGACATACAGACACACAGACACAAACAGACACAAACAGACAAAAACGGACACACACAGACACACACAGACATACAGACACAGACACACGCACTGACACACACGCAGACACACACACAGACACACAGACACACAGAAACACAGAAACACAGACACACAGACACACAGACACACAGACACACACACACACTCACACACAGACACACAGACACACAGACACACAGACACACAGACACACAGACACACAGACACACAGATACACAGACACAGAGAAACATAGACACACAGTCACACAGACACACAGACACACAGAAACACAGACACACAGACAC
>OZ019982.1:1596896-1599396 GCA_963970395.1 Ephialtes manifestator | reverse complement strand
AGACACACACACACAGACACACACACAGACACACACACAGACACACATACAGACACACAGACACACAGACACACAGACACACAGACACACAGACACACAGACACACACACACGCAGACACAGACACAGACACAGACACACACACAGATACGCACGCAGACACACACACAGACACACAGACATACAGACACACAGAAACATAGACAAACAGTCACAAGACACAGACACACAGACACACAGGCAGACACAGAAACAGACAGACATACACAGACATACAGACACACAAAGACAAACAGATACAAACAGACAAAAACGGACACACACAGACACACACAGACATACAGACACACACACATACACACACACACACAGACACACAGACACACAGACACACAGACACACAGACACACAGACACACAGACACACAGACACACAGACACACAGACACACAGAAACACAGAACCACAGATACACAGAAACATAGACACACAGTCACACAGACACACAGACACACGGACTCTCAAACACACAGAACCACAGACACACAGAAACATAGACACACTGTCACACAAACACACAGACACACAGACACTCAGACACACAGTCATACAGTCACGCAGATACACAGACACACAGGCAGACACAGAAACAGACAGACATACAGAGACATACAGACACACAGACACAAACAGACACAAACAGACAAAAAAGGACACACACAGACACACACGGACATACAGACACACACACAGACACACACACACACAGATACACACACAGATACAGACACAGACACACGCACAGACACACACACAGACACACAGTCATACAGAAACACAGACACACCGACACACACACACACTCACACAGAGACACACAGACACACACACAGAGACACGCACACAGACACACACAGACACACACAGACACACACAGACACACACAGACACACACAGACTCACACAGACACACACAGACACACAGACAAACACAGACACACACAGGCACACGCAGACACACACACAGACACACACACAGACACACTCACACAAACACTCACACAGACACACACACAGAGACACGCACACAAACACTCACACAGACACACAAACAGACACAGACACACAGACACACAGTCACACAGACACACAGACACACAGACACACAGAAACATAGACACACAGTCACACAGACACACAGACACACAGACACACATACACACAGTCATACAGTCACACAGATACAGACACACAGGCAGACACAGAAACAGACAGACATACGCAGACATACAGACACACAAAGACACACAGATACAAACAGACAAAAACGGACACACACAGACACACACAGACATACAGACACACACACAGACACACACACACAGACACACAGACACACAGACACACAGACACACAGACACACAGACACACAGACACACAGACACACAGACACACAGAACCACAGACACACAGAAACATAGACACACAGACACACAGACACACAGACACACAGACACACAGACACACAGACACACAGACACACAGACACACAGAACCACAGACACACAGAAACATAGACACACAGTCAGACAGACACACAGACACACAGACACACAGACACACAGACACACAGACACACAGACACACAGACACACAGACACACAGACACACAGACACACAGACACACAGACACACAGACACACAGACACACAGACACACAGACACACGGACACTCAGACACACAACCACAGACACACAGAAACATAGACACACAGTCACACAAACACACAGACACACAGAAACATAGACACACAGTCACACAAACACACAGACACACAGACACAAACAGACACAAACAGACAAAAAAGGACAAACACAGACACACACGGACATACAGACACACACACAGACACACACACACACACACACACACAGACACACACACAGATACAGACACAGACACACGCACAGACACACACACAGACACACAGACACGCAGACACACAGAAACACAGACACACAGACACACACACACACACACTCACACAGAGACACACAGACACACACACAGAGACACGCACACAGACACACACACAGACACAGACACACACACAGACACACACGCAGACACACACAGACACACAGACACACAGAAACAGAGACACAGAGACACACAGACACACAGAAACAGAGACACAGAGACACACAGACACACAGACACACATACAGACACACAGACGCACAGACACACAGACACACAGGCACACAGGCCCACAGACACACAGACACACAGACACATAGCCACACACAGAGACACGGACACACACACAGACACAGTCACACACACAGACACAGACGCAGACATACACACAGACACACAGACACACAGACACACAGACTCACAGACACGCAGACACACAGACAAAGAGACACGCAGACACGCAGACACGCAGACACGCAGACACACAGTCACAAAGACACAATGACACACAGTCACACACA
>OZ019982.1:1591896-1594396 GCA_963970395.1 Ephialtes manifestator | reverse complement strand
ACACAGACACACACACAGACACACAGACACACAAACGGAAAGACACACCGACACACAGATACACAGAAACACAGACACACAGACACACAGACACACAGACACACAGACACACAGACACACACACAGACACACACAGAGACACACACACAGACACACACACACAGACACAGACACAGACACGCACGCAGACACGCACGCAGACACACACACAGACACACAGACACACAGACACACAGACACACAGACACACAGACACACAGACACACCGACACACAGACACACAGACACACACACAGACACACAGACACACACACAGACACACACGCAGACACAGACACAGACACAGACACACAGAAACACAGACACACACACACACACACAGACACACAGACACACAAACGGAAAGACACACCGACACACAGATACACAGAAACACAGACACACAGACACACAGACACACAGACACACAGGCACACAGAAACACAGACACAGAGACACACAGACACACAGAAACACAGACACACGGACACTCAGACACACAGAAACATAGACACACAGTCACACAAACACACAGACACAAACAGACACAAACAGACAAAAAAGGACAAACACAGACACACACGGACATACAGACACACACACAGACACACACACACACACACACACACAGACACACACACAGATACAGACACAGACACACGCACAGACACACACACAGACACACAGGCACACAGACACACAGAAACACAGACACAGAGACACACACACACACACTCACACAGAGACACACAGACACACACACAGAGACACGCACACAGACACACACACAGACACACACACCGACACAGACACAGACACACACGCAGATACACACGCAGACTCACACGCAGACACACACGCAGACACAGACACAGACACAGACACAGACACACAGAAACACAGACACACAGACACACACAAAGACACACAGACACACAAACGGAAAGACACACCGACACACAGATACACAGAAACACAGACACACAGACACACAGACACACAGACACACACACAGACACACACAGAGACACACACACAGACACAGACACAGACACGCACGCAGACACGCACGCAGAGACACACACAGACACACAGACACACAGACACACAGACACACAGACACACAGACACACAGACACACAGACACACAGACACACAGACACACAGACACACAGACACACAGACACACAGACACACAGACACACAGACACACAGACACACAGACACACAGAGACACAGACACACACAGACACACACGCAGACACAGACACAGACATAGACACAGACACACAGAAACACAGACACACAGACACACAGACACACAAACGGAAAGACACACCGACACACAGATACACAGAAACACAGACACACAGACACACAGACACACAGAAACACAGGCACACAGAAACACAGACACAGAGACACACAGACACACAGACACACAGACACACGGACACTCAGACACACAACCACAGACACACAGAAACATAGACACACAGTCACACAAACACACAGACACACAGACACAAACAGACACAAACAGACAAAAAAGGACAAACACAGACACACACGGACATACAGACACACACACAGACACACACACACACACATACAGACACACACACAGATACAGACACAGACACACGCACAGACACACACACAGACACACAGACACACAGACACACAGAAACACAGACACACAGACACACACACACACTCACACAGAGACACACAGACACACACACAAAGACACGCACACAGACACACACACAGACACACACACCGACACAGACACAGACACACGCACAGACACACACGCAGACACACACAGACACACAGACACACAGACACACACACAGAGACACGCACACAGACACACACACAGACACACACACCGACACAGACACAGACACGCACACAGACACACACGCAGACACACACAGACACACAGATACACAGACACACAGAAACAGAGACACAGAGACACACAGACACACAGAAACAGAGACACAGAGACACACAGACACACAGACACACAGACACACAGACACATAGCCACACACAGAGACACGCACACACACACAGACACAGTCACACACACAGACACAGACGCAGACATACACACAGACACACAGACACACAGACACACAGACTCACAGACACACAGACACACAGACACACAGACAAACAGACACGCAGACACGCAGACACGCAGACACGCAGACACACAGTCACAAAGACACAATGACACACAGTCACACACATACATGGACAAACAGATACAAACAGACACAAACGGACACACACAGACACACAAATTCACACACAGACACGCGAGCAGACACGCACACAGACACACACAGACATACACAGACATACAGACACAAACAGACACAAACAGACACAAACAGACACAAACAGACACAAACGGACACACACAGACACACACAGACACACACAG
>OZ019982.1:1569396-1586896 GCA_963970395.1 Ephialtes manifestator | reverse complement strand
ACAGACACAGACACACAGACACACAGACACACAGACACACAGACACACAGACACACAGACACACAGACACACAGACACACAGACACACAGACACACAGACACACAGACACACAGACACACACAGACACACACAGATACACACAGGCACACACGCACACACACGCAGACACACACACAGACACACAGTAACAGAGACACAAGGACACAGACACACAGACACACACACAGACATACAGACACACAGACACACAGGCACACAGGCACACAGACCCACAGACACACAGACACACAGACACAGACACACACACAGACACAGACACAGACACAGACACAGACACAGACACAGACGCAGACACAGACACAGACACACAAACAGACAGACATACACGCAGACACATACACAGACACACAGACACACATGCACACAGGCACACAGGCACACAGGCACACAGACACACAGACACACAGACAAACAGACACGCAGACACACACACACAAAGACAAAATGACACACAGTCACACAGATACATGGACACACAGACACAATGACATACAGTCACACAGATACATAGACACACAGGCACACACAGAAACACACAGACATGCACAGACATACAGACACAAACAGACACAAACAGACACATACAGACACAAACAGACACAAACGGACACACACAGACACACACAGATACACAAATTCACACACAGACACGCACACTGACACAGACAGACACACACAGACACACAGAGACACACACGGACACACACAGGCACACGCAGACACACGCAGACACACACACAGACGCACACACACATACAGACACACACAGAGACAGTCACACAGACACACAGACACACAGAAACAGATACACAGAAACAGACACACACACACAGCGACACACACAGCCACACACACAGACACACACAGAGACACACACACAGACACACACACACACAGACACAGACACAGACACGCACGCAGACACGCACGCAAACACACACACAGACACACAGACACACAGACACACCGACACACAGACACACAGACACACAGACATACAGTCACACAGATACACAAACACACCTGCAGATACAGAAACACACAGACATACACAGACACACAGACATACACAGATATACAGACACACAGACATACAGACACGCAGATACAAACAGACACAAACAGACACACACAGACACACGCAGACACACACAGACACACACAGGCTCACAAAGACACACAGATATCCACAGACTCACAAATTCACACACAGACACACACATAGAAACGCACACAGACATGCAAACAGACACACACAGCCGCACACAGCACACACAGGCACACACAGACATATAGACACACAGATACAAACAGACCCAAGCAGACACACACAGACACACGCGGACACACACAGGCTCACAAAGACACACAGATATACACAGACACACAAATTCACACACAGACACACACATAGAAACGCACACAGACATGCAAACAGACACACACAGCGGCACACAGCACACACAGGCACACACAGATACACACAGACATACACGGACATACACGGACACGCAGAGGCACACGCAGACACACACACAGACACACACACACAGACGCACACACAGACACACACACAGATACTCAGACAGACACTCACACAGACACACACAGACACACACAGCCACACACAGACACACACAGACACACACAGACACACACAGATACACACAGGCACACACGCACACACACGCAGACACACACACAGACACACAGACACACACACAGACATACAGACACACAGACACACAGGCACACAGGCACACAGGCACACATACCCACAGACACACAGACACACAGACACAGACACAGACACAGACACAGACACAGACACAGACACAGACACACAAACACACAGACATACACGCAGACACATACACAGACACACAGACACATAGGCACACAGGCACACAGGCACACAGGCACACAGACACACAGACACACAGACAAACAGACACGCAGACACACAGACACAAAGACAAAATGACACACAGTCACACAGATACATGGACACACAGACACAATGACATACAGTCACACAGATACATAGACACACAGGCACACACAGAAACACACACACATGCACAGACATACAGACACAAACAGTCACAAACAGACACAAACGGACACACACAGACACACACAGACACACACAGACACACACAGACACACAAATTCATACACAGACACTCACACTGACACAGACAGACACACACAGACACAAACAGACACACAGAGACACACACGGACACACACAGGCACACGCAGACACACACACAGACGCACACACACATACAGACACACACAGAGACAGTCACACAGACACACAGACACACAGACACACATACAGACACACAGACGCACAGACACACAGACACACAGGCACACAGGCCCACAGACACATAGCCACACACAGAGACACGCACACACACACAGACACAGACGCAGACATACACACAGACACACAGACACAAAGACACACAGACTCACAGACACACAGACACACAGACACACAGACAAACAGACACGCAGACACGCAGACACGCAGACACGCAGACACACAGTCACAAAGACACAATGACACACAGTCACACACATACATGGACAAACAGATACAAACAGACACAAACGGACACACACAGACACACAAATTCACACACAGACACGCGAGCAGACACGCACACAGACACACACAGACATACACAGACACACACAGACACACACAGACACACACAGACACACACAGACACACACAGACACACACAGACACACACAGACAAACACAGACACACACAGGCACATGCAGACACACACACAGACACACACACACAGACACACACACACGCAGACACAGACACAGACACACAGACAGAAACGCACGCAGACACACACACAGACACACAGACATACAGACACACAGACACACACACAGACACACACACAGACACAGACACACAGACACACAGACACACAGACACACAGGGACACAGACACACAGACACACAGACACACAGACACACAGACACACAGACACACACAGACACACACAGATACACACAGGCACACACGCACACACACGCAGACACACACACAGACACACAGTAACAGAGACACAAGGACACAGACACACAGACACACACACAGACATACAGACACACAGACACACAGGCACACAGGCACACAGACCCACAGACACAGACACACAGACACACAGACACACAGACACACAGACACACAGACACACAGACACACAGACACACAGACACACAGACACACAGACACACAGACACACACAGACACACACAGATACACACAGGCACACACGCACACACACGCAGACACACACACAGACACACAGTAACAGAGACACAAGGACACAGACACACAGACACACACACAGACATACAGACACACAGACACACAGGCACACAGGCACACAGACCCACAGACACACAGACACACAGACACAGACACACACACAGACACAGACACAGACACAGACACAGACACAGACACAGACACACAAACAGACAGACATACACGCAGACACATACACAGACACACAGACACACATGCACACAGGCACACAGGCACACAGGCACACAGACACACAGACACACAGACAAACAGACACGCAGACACACACACACAAAGACAAAATGACACACAGTCACACAGATACATGGACACACAGACACAATGACATACAGTCACACAGATACATAGACACACAGGCACACACAGAAACACACAGACATGCACAGACATACAGACACAAACAGACACAAACAGACACATACAGACACAAACAGACACAAACGGACACACACAGACACACACAGATACACAAATTCACACACAGACACGCACACTGACACAGACAGACACACACAGACACACAGAGACACACACGGACACACACAGGCACACGCAGACACACGCAGACACACACACAGACGCACACACACATACAGACACACACAGAGACAGTCACACAGACACACAGACACACAGAAACAGATACACAGAAACAGACACACACACACACAGCGACACACACAGCCACACACACAGACACACACAGAGACACACACACAGACACACACACACACAGACACAGACACAGACACGCACGCAGACACGCACGCAGACACACACACAGACACACAGACACACAGACACACCGACACACAGACACACAGACACACAGACATACAGTCACACAGATACACAAACACACCTGCAGATACAGAAACACACAGACATACACAGACACACAGACATACACAGATATACAGACACACAGACATACAGACACGCAGATACAAACAGACACAAACAGACACACACAGACACACGCAGACACACACAGACACACACAGGCTCACAAAGACACACAGATATCCACAGACTCACAAATTCACACACAGACACACACATAGAAACGCACACAGACATGCAAACAGACACACACAGCCGCACACAGCACACACAGGCACACACAGACATATAGACACACAGATACAAACAGACCCAAGCAGACACACACAGACACACGCGGACACACACAGGCTCACAAAGACACACAGATATACACAGACACACAAATTCACACACAGACACACACATAGAAACGCACACAGACATGCAAACAGACACACACAGCCGCACACAGCACACACAGGCACACACAGATACACACAGACATACACGGACATACACGGACACGCAGAGGCACACGCAGACACACACACAGACACACACACACAGACGCACACACAGACACACACACAGATACTCAGACAGACACTCACACAGACACACACAGACACACACAGCCACACACAGACACACACAGACACACACAGACACACACAGATACACACAGGCACACACGCACACACACGCAGACACACACACAGACACACAGACACACACACAGACATACAGACACACAGACACACAGGCACACAGGCACACAGGCACACATACCCACAGACACACAGACACACAGACACAGACACAGACACAGACACAGACACAGACACAGACACAGACACAGACACAGACACAGACACAGACACACAAACACACAGACATACACGCAGACACATACACAGACACACAGACACATAGGCACACAGGCACACAGGCACACAGGCACACAGACACACAGACACACAGACAAACAGACACGCAGACACACAGACACAAAGACAAAATGACACACAGTCACACAGATACATGGACACACAGACACAATGACATACAGTCACACAGATACATAGACACACAGGCACACACAGAAACACACAGACATGCACAGACATACAGACACAAACAGTCACAAACAGACACAAACGGACACACACAGACACACACAGACACACACAGACACACAAATTCATACACAGACACTCACACTGACACAGACAGACACACACAGACACAAACAGACACACAGAGACACACACGGACACACACAGGCACACGCAGACACACACACAGACGCACACACACATACAGACACACACAGAGACAGTCACACAGACACACAGACACACAGACACACATACAGACACACAGACGCACATACACACAGACACACAGGCACACAGGCCCACAGACACATAGCCACACACAGAGACACGCACACACACACAGACACAGACGCAGACATACACACAGACACACAGACACAAAGACACACAGACTCACAGACACACAGACACACAGACACACAGACAAACAGACACGCAGACACGCAGACACGCAGACACGCAGACACACAGTCACAAAGACACAATGACACACAGTCACACACATACATGGACAAACAGATACAAACAGACACAAACGGACACACACAGACACACAAATTCACACACAGACACGCGAGCAGACACGCACACAGACACACACAGACATACACAGACACACACAGACACACACAGACACACACAGACACACACAGACACACACAGACACACACAGACACACACAGACAAACACAGACACACACAGGCACATGCAGACACACACACAGACACACACACACAGACACACACACACGCAGACACAGACACAGACACACACACAGAAACGCACGCAGACACACACACAGACACACAGACATACAGACACACAGACACACACACAGACACACACACAGACACACAGACACACAGACACACAGACACACAGACACACAGGGACACAGACACACAGACACACAGACACACAGACACACAGACACACAGACACACACAGACACACACAGATACACACAGGCACACACGCACACACACGCAGACACACACACAGACACACAGTAACAGAGACACAAGGACACAGACACACAGACACACACACAGACATACAGACACACAGACACACAGGCACACAGGCACACAGACCCACAGACACAGACACACAGACACACAGACACACAGACACACAGACACACAGACACACACACACACAGACACAGACACAGACACGCACGCAGACACGCACGCAGACACACACACAGACACACAGACACACAGACACACCGACACACAGACACACAGACACACAGACATACAGTCACACAGATACACAAACACACCTGCAGATACAGAAACACACAGACATACACAGACACACAGACATACACAGATATACAGACACACAGACATACAGACACGCAGATACAAACAGACACAAACAGACACACACAGACACACGCAGACACACACAGACACACACAGGCTCACAAAGACACACAGATATCCACAGACTCACAAATTCACACACAGACACACACATAGAAACGCACACAGACATGCAAACAGACACACACAGCCGCACACAGCACACACAGGCACACACAGACATATAGACACACAGATACAAACAGACCCAAGCAGACACACACAGACACACGCGGACACACACAGGCTCACAAAGACACACAGATATACACAGACACACAAATTCACACACAGACACACACATAGAAACGCACACAGACATGCAAACAGACACACACAGCCGCACACAGCACACACAGGCACACACAGATACACACAGACATACACGGACATACACGGACACGCAGAGGCACACGCAGACACACACACAGACACACACACACAGACGCACACACAGACACACACACAGATACTCAGACAGACACTCACACAGACACACACAGACACACACAGCCACACACAGACACACACAGACACACACAGACACACACAGATACACACAGGCACACACGCACACACACGCAGACACACACACAGACACACAGACACACACACAGACATACAGACACACAGACACACAGGCACACAGGCACACAGGCACACATACCCACAGACACACAGACACACAGACACAGACACAGACACAGACACAGACACAGACACAGACACAGACCCAGACACACAAACACACAGACATACACGCAGACACATACACAGACACACAGACACATAGGCACACAGGCACACAGGCACACAGGCACACAGACACACAGACACACAGACAAACAGACACGCAGACACACAGACACAAAGACAAAATGACACACAGTCACACAGATACATGGACACACAGACACAATGACATACAGTCACACAGATACATAGACACACAGGCACACACAGAAACACACAGACATGCACAGACATACAGACACAAACAGTCACAAACAGACACAAACGGACACACACAGACACACACAGACACACACAGACACACACAGACACACAAATTCATACACAGACACTCACACTGACACAGACAGACACACACAGACACAAACAGACACACAGAGACACACACGGACACACACAGGCACACGCAGACACACTCACAGACGCACACACACATACAGACACACACAGAGACAGTCACACAGACACACAGACACACAGACACACATACAGACACACAGACGCACATACACACAGACACACAGGCACACAGGCCCACAGACACATAGCCACACACAGAGACACGCACACACACACAGACACAGACGCAGACATACACACAGACACACAGACACAAAGACACACAGACTCACAGACACACAGACACACAGACACACAGACAAACAGACACGCAGACACGCAGACACGCAGACACGCAGACACACAGTCACAAAGACACAATGACACACAGTCACACACATACATGGACAAACAGATACAAACAGACACAAACGGACACACACAGACACACAAATTCACACACAGACACGCGAGCAGACACGCACACAGACACACACAGACATACACAGACACACACAGACACACACAGACACACACAGACACACACAGACACACACAGACACACACAGACACACACAGACAAACACAGACACACACAGGCACATGCAGACACACACACAGACACACACACACAGACACACACACACGCAGACACAGACACAGACACACACACAGAAACGCACGCAGACACACACACAGACACACAGACATACAGACACACAGACACACACACAGACACACACACAGACACAGACACACAGACACACAGACACACAGGGACACAGACACACAGACACACAGACACACAGACACACAGACACACAGACACACAGACACACACAGACACACACAGATACACACAGGCACACACGCACACACACGCAGACACACACACAGACACACAGTAACAGAGACACAAGGACACAGACACACAGACACACACACAGACATACAGACACACAGACACACAGGCACACAGGCACACAGACCCACAGACACAGACACACAGACACACAGACACACAGACACACAGACACACAGACACACAGACACACAGACACACAGACACACAGACACACAGACACACAGACACACACAGACACACACAGATACACACAGGCACACACGCACACACACGCAGACACACACACAGACACACAGTAACAGAGACACAAGGACACAGACACACAGACACACACACAGACATACAGACACACAGACACACAGGCACACAGGCACACACACAGACATACAGACACACAGACACACAGGCACACAGGCACACAGACCCACAGACACACAGACACACAGACACAGACACACACACAGACACAGACACAGACACAGACACAGACACAGACACAGACACACAAACAGACAGACATACACGCAGACACATACACAGACACACAGACACACATGCACACAGGCACACAGGCACACAGGCACACAGACACACAGACACACAGACAAACAGACACGCAGACACACACACACAAAGACAAAATGACACACAGTCACACAGATACATGGACACACAGACACAATGACATACAGTCACACAGATACATAGACACACAGGCACACACAGAAACACACAGACATGCACAGACATACAGACACAAACAGACACAAACAGACACATACAGACACAAACAGACACAAACGGACACACACAGACACACACAGATACACAAATTCACACACAGACACGCACACTGACACAGACAGACACACACAGACACACAGAGACACACACGGACACACACAGGCACACGCAGACACACGCAGACACACACACAGACGCACACACACATACAGACACACACAGAGACAGTCACACAGACACACAGAAACAGATACACAGAAACAGACACACACACACACAGCGACACACACAGCCACACACACAGACACACACAGAGACACACACACAGACACACACACACACAGACACAGACACAGACACGCACGCAGACACGCACGCAGACACACACACAGACACACAGACACACAGACACACCGACACACAGACACACAGACACACAGACATACAGTCACACAGATACACAAACACACCTGCAGATACAGAAACACACAGACATACACAGACACACAGACATACACAGATATACAGACACACAGACATACAGACACGCAGATACAAACAGACACAAACAGACACACACAGACACACGCAGACACACACAGACACACACAGGCTCACAAAGACACACAGATATCCACAGACTCACAAATTCACACACAGACACACACATAGAAACGCACACAGACATGCAAACAGACACACACAGCCGCACACAGCACACACAGGCACACACAGACATATAGACACACAGATACAAACAGACCCAAGCAGACACACACAGACACACGCGGACACACACAGGCTCACAAAGACACACAGATATACACAGACACACAAATTCACACACAGACACACACATAGAAACGCACACAGACATGCAAACAGACACACACAGCCGCACACAGCACACACAGGCACACACAGATACACACAGACATACACGGACATACACGGACACGCAGAGGCACACGCAGACACACACACAGACACACACACACAGACGCACACACAGACACACACACAGATACTCAGACAGACACTCACACAGACACACACAGACACACACAGCCACACACAGACACACACAGACACACACAGACACACACAGATACACACAGGCACACACGCACACACACGCAGACACACACACAGACACACAGACACACACACAGACATACAGACACACAGACACACAGGCACACAGGCACACAGGCACACATACCCACAGACACACAGACACACAGACACAGACACAGACACAGACACAGACACAGACACAGACACAGACACACAAACACACAGACATACACGCAGACACATACACAGACACACAGACACATAGGCACACAGGCACACAGGCACACAGGCACACAGACACACAGACACACAGACAAACAGACACGCAGACACACAGACACAAAGACAAAATGACACACAGTCACACAGATACATGGACACACAGACACAATGACATACAGTCACACAGATACATAGACACACAGGCACACACAGAAACACACAGACATGCACAGACATACAGACACAAACAGTCACAAACAGACACAAACGGACACACACAGACACACACAGACACACACAGACACACACAGACACACAAATTCATACACAGACACTCACACTGACACAGACAGACACACACAGACACAAACAGACACACAGAGACACACACGGACACACACAGGCACACGCAGACACACACACAGACGCACACACACATACAGACACACACAGAGACAGTCACACAGACACACAGACACACAGACACACATACAGACACACAGACGCACATACACACAGACACACAGGCACACAGGCCCACAGACACATAGCCACACACAGAGACACGCACACACACACAGACACAGACGCAGACATACACACAGACACACAGACACAAAGACACACAGACTCACAGACACACAGACACACAGACACACAGACAAACAGACACGCAGACACGCAGACACGCAGACACGCAGACACACAGTCACAAAGACACAATGACACACAGTCACACACATACATGGACAAACAGATACAAACAGACACAAACGGACACACACAGACACACAAATTCACACACAGACACGCGAGCAGACACGCACACAGACACACACAGACATACACAGACACACACAGACACACACAGACACACACAGACACACACAGACACACACAGACACACACAGACACACACAGACAAACACAGACACACACAGGCACATGCAGACACACACACAGACACACACACACAGACACACACACACGCAGACACAGACACAGACACACACACAGAAACGCACGCAGACACACACACAGACACACAGACATACAGACACACAGACACACACACAGACACACACACAGACACAGACACACAGACACACAGACACACAGACACACAGGGACACAGACACACAGACACACAGACACACAGACACACAGACACACAGACACACAGACACACAGACACACAGACACACACAGACACACACAGATACACACAGGCACACACGCACACACACGCAGACACACACACAGACACACAGTAACAGAGACACAAGGACACAGACACACAGACACACACACAGACATACAGACACACAGACACACAGGCACACAGGCACACAGACCCACAGACACAGACACACAGACACACAGACACACAGACACACAGACACACAGACACACAGACACACAGACACACAGACACACAGACACACAGACACACAGACACACACAGACACACACAGATACACACAGGCACACACGCACACACACGCAGACACACACACAGACACACAGTAACAGAGACACAAGGACACAGACACACAGACACACACACAGACATACAGACACACAGACACACAGGCACACAGGCACACAGACCCACAGACACACAGACACACAGACACAGACACACACACAGACACAGACACAGACACAGACACAGACACAGACACAGACACACAAACAGACAGACATACACGCAGACACATACACAGACACACAGACACACATGCACACAGGCACACAGGCACACAGGCACACAGACACACAGACACACAGACAAACAGACACGCAGACACACACACACAAAGACAAAATGACACACAGTCACACAGATACATGGACACACAGACACAATGACATACAGTCACACAGATACATAGACACACAGGCACACACAGAAACACACAGACATGCACAGACATACAGACACAAACAGACACAAACGGACACACACAGACACACACAGATACACAAATTCACACACAGACACGCACACTGACACAGACAGACACACACAGACACACAGAGACACACACGGACACACACAGGCACACGCAGACACACGCAGACACACACACAGACGCACACACACATACAGACACACACAGAGACAGTCACACAGACACACAGACACACAGAAACAGATACACAGAAACAGACACACACACACACAGCGACACACACAGCCACACACACAGACACACACAGAGACACACACACAGACACACACACACACAGACACAGACACAGACACGCACGCAGACACGCACGCAGACACACACACAGACACACAGACACACAGACACACCGACACACAGACACACAGACACACAGACATACAGTCACACAGATACACAAACACACCTGCAGATACAGAAACACACAGACATACACAGACACACAGACATACACAGATATACAGACACACAGACATACAGACACGCAGATACAAACAGACACAAACAGACACACACAGACACACGCAGACACACACAGACAAACAGACACAAACAGACAAAAACGGACACACACAGACACACACAGACATACAGACACACACACAGACACACACACACACAAACACACAGACACACACACAGATACAGACACAGACACACGCACAGACACACACGCAGACACACATACAGACACACAGACACACAGACACACAGACACAAAGAAACACAGACACACACACACACTCACACAGAGACACACAGACACACACACAGAGACACGCACACAGACACACGCACAGACACACACACCGACACAGACACAAACACACACACAGACGCACACACAGACACACACACAGACACTCACACAGAAACTCACACAGACACACACAGACACACACAGACACACACAGACACACACAGACACACACAACACAGACACAGACACAGACACAGACACAGACATAGACACAGACACAGACACAGACACAGACACAGACACAGACACAGACACAGACACAGACACAGACGCAGACACAGACACACACAGACACAGACACAGTCACAGACACACACACAGACACACACAGACACACACAACACAGACACAGACACAGACACAGACACAGACACAGACACAGACACAGACACAGACACAGACACAGACACAGACACAGACACAGACACAGACACAGACACAGACACAGACACAGACACAGACACAGACACAGACACAGACACAGACACAGACACAGACACAGACACAGACACAGACACAGACACAGACACAGACACAGACACATACACATACACAGACACAGACACAGACACAGACACAGACACAGACACAGACACAGACACAGACACAGACACAGACACAGACACAGACACACACAGACACACACAGACCCACAGACACACAGAAACATAGACTCACAGTCACACAGACACACAGACACACAGACACACAGACATACAGTCACACAGACACACACACAGACACACACGCCGAGACACTCACACAGACACACACACGAACAGACACATACACAGACACAAACACAGACACATACACAGACACACACGCAGACACACACAGACCCACAGACACACACGCAGACACACACAGACCCACGGACACACAGAAATATAGACTCACAGTCACACAGACACACAGACACACAGACACACAGACATACAGTCACACAGACACACTTGCAGACACAGAAACACACAGGCATACAGACACAAACAGACACAAACAGACACAAACGGACACACACAGACACACGCAGACACACAGACATACACAGACATACAAAGACACACAGACACGACACAGACACACAGACACACAGACACACATGCACACAGACACAGAGACACACAGACATACACAGACATACAGACACACAGACACAAACAGACAGAAACAGACACAAACGGACACACGCAGACACACACAGACATACACAGTCACACACAGGCTCACACAGAAACACACTGACATACACAGATATACAGAGACACACAGAGACACACACAAATTCACACACAGATATACACAGACACACAGAGACACACACAAATTCACACACAGACACACACACAGATATACACAGACACACAGAGACACACACAGATAAACACAGACATACACGGACACACACAGACACACATACACACAGACAGACACACAGACACACACACACAGACGCACACACAGACACACACAGACACTCGCACAGACACTCACACAGACACACACAGGCACACAGAAACACACACAAATTCACACACAGACACACACACAGATATACACAGACACACAGAGACACACACAAATTCACACACAGACACACACACAGAAACGCACACAGACATGCAAACAGACAGACACAGCCACACACAGACACACACATAAACACAGACATACACGGACACACACAGACACACACACACACAGACACACACACACAGACGCACACACAGACACACACAGACACTCACACAGACACACACACAGGCACACAGAAACAGATACACACATACACACAGACACACACACAGAGACACAGGTACAGACACACACGCAGACACACACACAGACGGAAAGACACACTGACACACAGACACACAGAAACACAGACACACAGACACTCACAGACACACAGACACACAGGCACACAGACACACAGAGACACAGACACACAGACAAACAGACACGAAGACACGCAGACACGCAGACACGCAGACAGGCAGACACGCAGGCACACAGACACACAGACACATAGACACACAGACACACAGACCCACAGGCACCCAGACACACAGACACACAGACCCACAGGCACCCAGACACACAGACACACAGAAAATACACACACAAACACGCAGACACGCAGACACGCAGACACGCAGACACACAGACACGCAGACACGCAGCCACGCAGACACACGGACACACAGTCACAATGACACACAGTCACACAGATACACAGATACACAGATACACAGACACACAGAGACACACAGACACACACAGACACACACAGACACACACAGACACACACAGATACACACAAACACACACAGCCACACACAGACACACACAGACACACACAGACACACACACACACACACACACACGCAGACACACACAGACACACAAAAATTCACACACAGACATACACACGCACACAGACACGCACACAGATACACACAGACACACACAGTCACACACAGACACACACGCACACGCACACAGACACACACAGGCACACACGTACACACACAGGAACACGCAAACACACACACAGGCACACGCACAGACACACAGACCCACAGACACAAAGAAACATAGACACACAGACACACAGACACACAGACACACAGACACACAGACACACAGACACACAGACACACAGACACACAGACACACAGACACACAGACACACAGACACACAGACACACAGACACACAGACACACATACACACAGACACACAGACACACAGACACACACACAGGCACACACACAGACACACAGACCCACAGACACACAGAAACATAGACACACAGTCACACAGACACAGAGACACACAGACATACAGACACACAGACACACAGACACACAGACACACAGACACACAGACACACAGACATACAGTCATACAGTCACACAGATATACAGGCACGCAGGCAGACACAGAAACACACAGACATACACAGACATACAGACACACATACACAAACAGACCCAGACATAGAGACACACAGACACTAACAGACACAAACAGACAAAAACGGACACACACAGACACACGCAGACACACCCAGACATACAGACACACACACAGACACACCCAGACAGACACACAGACACACAGACACACACTCATAACCACACAGACACAGACACATACACAGACACACACACAGACACATACGCAGAGACACACAGAAACACAGACACACAGACACACAGACACACAGAAACACAGACACACTTGCAGATACAGAAACACACAGACATACACAGACATACACAGACACACAGACACGACACAGATACACACAGACACACACAGACGCACACAGTCACACACAGACACACACAGACACACACAGGCTCACACAGAGGCACTCAGACATACACAGATATACACAGACACACAGAGACACACACAAATTCACACACAGAGACACACACAAATTCACACACATACACACACACAGACATGCAAACAGACACAGACAGCCACACACAGACACACACAGACACACACAGATACACACAGACATACACGGACACACACTGGCACACACAGATACACACACAGACGCACACACAGACACACACACAGACACTCACGCAGACACTCACACAGACACACACAGACAGACACAGACACAGACACAGACACAGACACAGACACAGACACAGACACAGACACAGACACAGACACAGACACAGACACAGACACAGACACAGACACAGACACAGACACAGACACAGACACAGACACAGACACAGACACAGACACAGACACAGACACAGACACAGACACAGACACAGACACAGACACAGACACAGACACAGACACAGACACAGACACAGACACAGACACAGACACAGACACAGACACAGACACAGACACAGACACAGACACAGACACAGACACAGACACAGACACAGACACAGACACAGACACAGACACAGACACAGACACAGACACAGACACAGACACAGACACAGACGCAGACACAGACACA
>OZ019982.1:1539396-1566896 GCA_963970395.1 Ephialtes manifestator | reverse complement strand
CACACAGACATACAAATTCACACACAGACACGCGAGCAGACACGCACACAGACACACGCAGACACACACAGACACACACAGACACACACAGACACACGCAGACACACAGAGACACACACAGACAGACACAGACAAACACAGACAAACACAGACACACACAGACACACACAGACACACACAGCACACACAGACACACACAGACAAACACAGACACACACAGGCACACACAGACACACACACAGACACACACACACAGACACACACACAGACACACACACAGACACACACACAGACACACATACAGACACACAGACACACAGACAGACAGACACACAGACACACAGACACACAGACACACACACACGCAGACACAGACACAGACACAGACACACACACAGATACGCACGCAGACACACACACAGACACACAGAAACATAGACAAACAGTCACAAGTCACACAGCCACACAGACACACAGGCAGACACAGAAACAGACAGACATACACAGACATACAGAGACACAAAGACAAACAGATACAAACAGACAAAAACTGACACACACAGACACACACAGACATACAGACACACACACAGACACACACAGACACACACAGACATACAGACACACACACAGACACACACAGACATACAGACACACACACAGACACACAGACACACAGACACACAGACACACAGACGCACAGACACACAGACACACAGACACACAGACACACAGACACACAGACACACAGACACACAGACACACAGACACACAGACACACAGACACACAGACACACAGACACACAGACACACAGACACACGGACACACAGACACACAGAACCACAGACACACAGAAACAGACACACAGTCACACAGACACACAGACACACAGACACACAGACACACAGACACACAGTCATACAGTCACACAGATACACAGACACACAGGCAGACACAGAAACAGACAGACATACACCGACATACAGACACACAGACACAAACAGACACAAACAGACAAAAACGGACACACACAGACAGACACAGACATACAGACACACACACAGACACACACGCACACAGACGCACAGACACACACACAGATACAGACACAGACACACGCACTGACACACACCCAGACACACACACAGACACACAGACACACAGAAACACAGAAACACAGACACACAGACACACAGACACACAGACATACAGATACACAGACACACAGACACACAGACACACAGACACACAGACACACAGACACACAGACACACAGACACACAGACATGCAGTCACACAGATAAACAGACACACCTGCAGACACAGAAACACACAGACATACACAGACATACAGACACACAGACACAAACAGACACAAACAGACACACACAGACACACGCAGACACACGCAGACACACACAGACACACACAGGCTCACAAAGACACACACAGATATACACAGACACACAGAGAGACACACAAATTCACACACAGACACACACACACAGAAACGCACACAGACATGCAAACAGACGCACACAGCCCCACGAAGACACACACAGATACACACAGACATACACGGACATACACGGATACACACAGGCACACGCAGACGAAAAACACAGACACACACACACAGACGCTCACACAGACACACACACAGACACTCAGACAGACACTCACACAGACACACACAGACACACACAGCCACACACAGACACACCGAGACACACACAGATACAGACAGACACACACGCACACACACAGACACACACAGACACACAGTAACAGAGACACACAGACACACACAGACACACAGTAACAGAGACACACAGACACACACAGACACACACAGACACACACAGACACATATAGACACACACAGACACACACAGACACACACAGACACACACAGACACACACAGACACACACAGACAAACACAGATACACAAGGCACACGCAGACACGCACACAGACACACACAGACACACACAGTCACACACAGGCACACACAGACACACACAGACACACACAGACACACACAGACACACACAGACACACACAGACACACACAGACACACACAGACAAACACAGATTCACAAGGCACACGCAGACACGCACACAGACACACACAGACACACACAGACACACACAGGCACACACAGACACACACAGACACACACAGACACAAACAGACACACACAGACACACACAGACACACACAGACACACACAGACAAACACAAACACACACAGGCACACGCAGACACACACACAGACACACACACAGACACACTCACACAAACACTCACACAGACACACACACAGAGACACTCACACAAACACTCACACAGACACACAAACAGACACACACACAGACACACACACACGCAGACACAGACACAGACACACACACAGATACGAACGCAGACACACACACAGACACAAAGACATGCAGACACACAGACACACACACACAGACACACACATAGACACAGACACACAGACACACAGACACACAGACACACAGACACACAGAAACATAGACACACAGTCACACAGACACACAGACACACAGACACACAGTCATAAAGTCACACAGATAAAGACACACAGGCAGACACAGAAACAGACAGACGTACGCAGACATACAGACACACAAAGACAAACACATACAAACAGACAAAAACGGACACACACAGACACACACGCGCACAGACACACAGACACACAGACACACAGACACACAGACACAGAGAAACATAGACACACAGTCACACAAACACACAGACACACAGAAACACAGACACACAGACACACAGACACAAAGACACACAGACACACAGACACACAGACATACAGTCACACAGATACACAGACACACCTGCAGACACAGAAACACACAGACATACACAGACATACAGACACACAGACACACAGACACACAGACACACAGACATACAGATACACAGACACACAGACACACAGACACACAGACACACAGACACACAGACACACAGACACACAGACACACAGACACACAGACACACAGACACACAGACACACAGACACACAGACACACAGACACACAGACACACAGACACACGGACACACAGACACACAGAACCACAGACACACAGAAACAGACACACAGTCACACAGACACACAGACACACAGACACACAGACACACAGACACACAGTCATACAGTCACACAGATACACAGACACACAGGCAGACACAGAAACAGACAGACATACACATACATACAGACACACAGACACAAACAGACACAAACAGACAAAAACGGACACACACAGACACACACAGACATACAGACACACACACAGACACACACGCACACAGACGCACAGACACACACACAGATACAGACACAGACACACGCACTGACACACACCCAGACACACACACAGACACACAGACACACAGAAACACAGAAACACAGACACACAGACACACAGACACACAGACACACACACACACTCACACACAGACACACAGACACACAGACACACAGACACACAGACACACAGACACACAGACACACAGACACACAGGCACACAGACACACAGACACACAGACACACAGACACACAGACACACAGACACACATACACACAGACACACAGACACACATACACACAGACACACAGACACACAGACACACAGACACACAGACACACATACACACAGACACACAGACACACAGACACACAGACACAGAGAAACATAGACACACAGTCACACAGACACACAGACACACAGAAACACAGACACACAGACACACAGACACAAAGACACACAGACACACAGACATACAGTCACACAGATACACAGACACACCTGCAGACACAGAAACACACAGACATACACAGACATACAGACACACAGACACACAGACACACAGACACACAGACATACAGATACACAGACACACAGACACACAGACACACAGACACACAGACACACAGACACACAGACACACAGACACACAGACATGCAGTCACACAGATAAACAGACACACCTGCAGACACAGAAACACACAGATATACACAGACATACAGACACACAGACACAAACAGACACAAACAGACACACACAGACACACGCAGACACACGCAGACACACACAGACACACACAGACACACACAGGCTCACAAAGACACACACAGATATACACAGACACACAGAGAGACACACAAATTCACACACAGACACACACACAGAAACGCACACAGACATGCAAACAGACACACACAGCCCCACGAAGACACACACAGATACACACAGACATACACGGACATACACGGATACACACAGGCACACGCAGACACACACACAGACACACACACACAGACGCTCACACAGACACACACACAGACACTCAGACAGACACTCACACAGACACACACAGACACACACAGCCACACACAGACACACCGAGACACACACAGATACAGACAGACACACACGCACACGCACAGACACACAGTAACAGGGACACACAGACACACACAGACACATAGTAACAGAGACACACAGACACACACAGACACACACAGACACACACAGACACATACAGACACACACAGACACACACAGACACACACAGACACACACAGACACACACAGACACACAGACACACACAGACACACACAGACACACACAGACACACAGAGACACACACAGACACACACAGACACACACAGACAAACACAGATACACAAGGCACACGCAGACACGCACACAGACACACACAGACACACACAGTCACACACAGGCACACACAGACACACACAGACACACACAGACACACACAGACACACACAGACACACACAGACACACACAGACACACACAGACACACACAGACACACACAGACACACACAGACAAACACAGATTCACAAGGCACACGCAGACACGCACACAGACACACACAGACACACACAGACACACACAGACACACACAGACACACACAGACACAAACAGACACACACAGACACACACAGACACACACAGACACACACAGACAAACACAGACACACACAGGCACACGCAGACACACACACAGACACACACACAGACACACTCACACAAACACTCACACAGACACACACACAGAGACACTCACACAAACACTCACACAGACACACAAACAGACACACACACAGACACACACACACGCAGACACAGACACAGACACACACACAAATACGAACGCAGACACACACACAGACACAAAGACATGCAGACACACAGACACACACACACAGACACACACACAGACACAGACACACAGACACACAGACACACAGACACACAGACACACAGACACACAGACACACAAACAGACACACACACAGACACACACACACGCAGACACAGACACAGACACACACACAGATACGAACGCAGACACACACACAGACACAAAGACATGCAGACACACAGACACACACACAGACACACACACAGACACAGACACACAGACACACAGACACACAGACACACAGACACACAGACACACAGACACACAGAAACATAGACACACAGACACACAGACACAAAGACACACAGACACACAGACACACAGACATACAGTCACACAGATACACAGACACACCTGCAGACACAGAAACACACAGACATACACAGACATACAGACACACAGACACACAGACACACAGACACACAGACATACAGATACACAGACACACAGACACACAGACACACAGACACACAGACACACAGACACACAGACACACAGACACACAGACACACAGACACACAGACATGCAGTCACACAGATAAACAGACACACCTGCAGGCACAGAAACACACAGACATACACAGACATACAGACACACAAACACAAACAGACACAAACAGACACACACAGACACACGCAGACACACGCAGACACACACAGACACACACAGACACACACAGGCTCACAAAGACACACACAGATATACACAGACACACAGAGAGACACACAAATTCACACACAGACACACACACAGAAACGCACACAGACATGCAAACAGACACACACAGCCCCACACAGACACACACAGATACACACAGACATACACGGACATACACGGATACACACAGGCACACGCAGACACACACACAGACACACACACACAGACGCACACACAGACACACACACAGACACTCAGACAGACACTCCCACAGACACACACAGACACACACAGCCACACACAGACACACCGAGACACACACAGATACAGACAGACACACACGCACACACACAGACACACACAGACACACCCATACACACACAGACACACACAGACACACACAGGCACACACAGACACACACACAGACACACACACGCAGACACACATACAGACACACAGACACACAGACACACAGACACACAGACACACAGACACACAGACACACAGACACACAGACACACAGACACACAGACACACAGACACACAGACACACACACACGCAGACACAGACACAGACACACACACAGATACGCACGCAGACACACACACAGACACACAGACATGCAGACACACAGACACACAGACACACAGAAACATAGACAAACAGTCACAAGACACACAGACACACAGGCAGACACAGAAACAGACAGACATACACAGACATACAGAGACACAAAGACAAACAGATACAAACAGACAAAAACGGACACACACAGACACACAGAGACATACAGACACACACACAGACACACAGACACACAGACACACAGACACACAGACACACAGACACACAGACACACAGACACACAGACACACAGACACACAGACACACAGACACACAGACACACAGACACACAGACACACAGACACACAGACACACAGACACACAGACACACAGACACACAGAACCACAGACACACAGAAACAGACACACAGTCACACAGACACACAGACACACAGACACACAGACACACAGACACACAGTCATACAGTCACACAGATACACAGACACACAGGCAGACACAGAAACAGACAGACATACACAGACATACAGACACACAGACACAAACAGACACAAACAGACAAAAACGGACACACACAGACACACACAGACATACAGACACAGACACACGCACTGACACACACGCAGACACACACACAGACACACAGACACACAGAAACACAGAAACACAGACACACAGACACACAGACACACAGACACACACACACACTCACACACAGACACACAGACACACAGACACACAGACACAGAGACACACAGACACACAGACACACAGATACACAGACACAGAGAAACATAGACACACAGTCACACAGACACACAGACACACAGAAACACAGACACACAGACACCCAGACACAAAGACACACAGACACACAGACACACAGACATACAGTCACACAGATACACAGACACACCTGCAGACACAGAAACACACAGACATACACAGACATACAGACACACAGACACACAGACACTCAGACACACAGACATACAGATACACAGACATACAGACACACAGAAACACAGACACACAGACACACAGACACACAGACACACAGACACACAGACATGCAGTCACACAGATAAACAGACACACCTGCAGACACAGAAACACACAGACATACACAGACATACAGACACACAGACACAAACAGACACAAACAGACACACACAGACACACGCAGACACACGCAGACACACACAGACACACACAGACACACACAGGCTCACAAAGACACACACAGATATACACAGACACACAGAGAGACACACAAATTCACACACAGACACACACACAGAAACGCACACAGACATGCAAACAGACACACACAGCCCCACGAAGACACACACAGATACACACAGACATACACGGACAAACACGGATACACACAGGCACACGCAGACACACACACAGACACACACACACAGACGCACACACAGACACACACACAGACAATCAGACAGACACTCACACAGACACACACAGACACACACAGACACACCGAGACACACACAGATACAGACAGACACACACGCACACACACAGACACACACAGACACACAGTAACAGAGACACAGACACACACAGACACACACAGACACACACAGACACATACAGACACACACAGACACACACAGATACACACAGACACACACAGACACACAGACACACACAGACACACACAGACACACAGAGACACACACAGACACACACAGACACACACAGACAAACACAGATACACAAGGCACACGCAGACACGCACACAGACACACACATACACACAAAGACACACACAGGCACACACAGACACACACAGACACACACAGACACACACAGACACACACAGACACACACAGACACACACAGACACACACAGACAAACACAGACACACAGAGGCACACGCAGACACACACACAGACACACACACAGAACCACTCACACAAACACTCACACAGACACACACACAGAGACACTCACACAAACACTCACACAGACACACAAACAGACACACACACAGGCACAGACACAGACACACACACAGATACGCACGCAGACACACACACAGACACAAAGACATGCAGACACACAGACACACACACACAGACACACACACAGACACAGACACACAGACACACAGACACACAGACACACAGACACACAGACACACAGACACACAGACACACAGACACACAGACACACAGACACACAGACACACAGACACACAGACACACAGACACACAGACACACAGACACACAGACACACAGACACACAGACACACAGAAACATAGACACGCAGTCACACAGACACACAGACACACAGTCATAAAGTCACACAGATACAGACACACAGGCAGACACAGAAACAGACAGACGTACGCAGACATACAGACACACAAAGACAAACAGATACAAACAGACAAAAACGGACACACACAGACACACACAGACATACAGACACACACACAGACACACACACACACACAGACACACAGACACACAGACACACAGACACAGAGAAACATAGACACACAGTCACACAGACACACAGACACACAGAAACACAGACACACAGACACACAGACACAAAGACACACAGACACACAGACACACAGACATACAGTCACACAGATACACAGACACACCTGCAGACACAGAAACACACAGACATACACAGACATACAGACACACAGACACACAGACACACAGACACACAGACATACAGATACACAGACACACAGACACACAGACACACAGGCACACAGACACACAGACACACAGACACACAGACACACAGACATGTAGTCACACAGATAAACAGACACACCTGCAGACACAGAAACACACAGACATACACAGACATACAGACACACAGACACAAACAGACACAAACAGACACACACAGACACATGCAGACACACGCAGACACACACAGACACACACAGACACACACAGGCTCACAAAGACACACACAGATATACACAGACACACAGAGAGACACACAAATTCACACACAGACACACACACAGAAACGCACACAGACATGCAAACAGACACACACAGCCCCACACTGACACACACAGATACACACAGACATACACGGACATACACGGATACACACAGGCACACGCAGACACACACACAGACACACACACACAGACGCACACACAGACACACACACAGACACTCAGACAGACACTCACACAGACACACACAGACACACACAGCCACACACAGACACACACAGACACACACAGACACACACAGACACACACAGCACACACAGACACACACAGACAAACACAGACACACACAGGCACACACAGACACACACACAGACACACAAACAGACACACACACACAGACACACACACAGACACACACACAGACACACATACAGACACACAGACACACAGACACACAGACACACAGACACACAGACACACAGACACACAGACACACAGACACACAGACACACACACACGCAGACACAGACACAGACACAGACACACACACAGATACGCACGCAGACACACACACAGACACACAGACATACAGACACACAGAAACATAGACAAACAGTCACAAGACACAGACACACAGACACACAGGCAGACACAGAAACAGACAGACATACACAGACATACAGACACACAAAGACAAACAGATACAAACAGACAAAAACGGACACACACAGACACACACAGACATACAGACACACACACATACACACACACACACAGACACACAGACACACAGACACACAGACACACAGACACACAGACACACAGACACACAGACACACAGACACACAGAAACACAGAACCACAGATACACAGAAACATAGACACACAGTCACACAGACACACAGACACACGGACTCTCAAACACACAGAACCACAGACACACAGAAACATAGACACACTGTCACACAAACACACAGACACACAGACACTCAGACACACAGTCATACAGTCACGCAGATACACAGACACACAGGCAGACACAGAAACAGACAGACATACAGAGACATACAGACACACAGACACAAACAGACACAAACAGACAAAAAAGGACACACACAGACACACACGGACATACAGACACACACACAGACACACACACACACAGATACACACACAGATACAGACACAGACACACGCACAGACACACACACAGACACACAGTCATACAGAAACACAGACACACCGACACACACACACACTCACACAGAGACACACAGACACACACACAGAGACACGCACACAGACACACACAGACACACACAGACACACACAGACACACACAGACACACACAGACTCACACAGACACACACAGACACACAGACAAACACAGACACACACAGGCACACGCAGACACACACACAGACACACACACAGACACACTCACACAAACACTCACACAGACACACACACAGAGACACGCACACAAACACTCACACAGACACACAAACAGACACAAACACAGACACAGACACAGACACACAGACACACAGTCACACAGACACACAGACACACAGACACACAGAAACATAGACACACAGTCACACAGACACACAGACACACAGACACACATACACACAGTCATACAGTCACACAGATACAGACACACAGGCAGACACAGAAACAGACAGACATACGCAGACATACAGACACACAAAGACACACAGATACAAACAGACAAAAACGGACACACACAGACACACACAGACATACAGACACACACACAGACACACACACACAGACACACAGACACACAGACACACAGACACACAGACACACAGACACACAGACACACAGACACACAGACACACAGACACACAGAACCACAGACACACAGAAACATAGACACACAGACACACAGACACACAGACACACAGACACACAGACACACAGACACACAGACACACAGACACACAGAACCACAGACACACAGAAACATAGACACACAGTCAGACAGACACACAGACACACAGACACACAGACACACAGACACACAGACACACAGACACACAGACACACAGACACACAGACACACAGACACACAGACACACAGACACACAGACACACAGACACACAGACACACAGACACACGGACACTCAGACACACAACCACAGACACACAGAAACATAGACACACAGTCACACAAACACACAGACACACAGAAACATAGACACACAGTCACACAAACACACAGACACACAGACACAAACAGACACAAACAGACAAAAAAGGACAAACACAGACACACACGGACATACAGACACACACACAGACACACACACACACACACACACACACAGACACACACACAGATACAGACACAGACACACGCACAGACACACACACAGACACACAGACACGCAGACACACAGACACACAGAAACACAGACACACAGACACACACACACACACACTCACACAGAGACACACAGACACACACACAGAGACACGCACACAGACACACACACAGACACAGACACACACACAGACACACACGCAGACACACACAGACACACAGACACACAGACACACAGAAACAGAGACACAGAGACACACAGACACACAGAAACAGAGACACAGAGACACACAGACACACAGACACACATACAGACACACAGACGCACAGACACACAGACACACAGGCACACAGGCCCACAGACACACAGACACACAGACACATAGCCACACACAGAGACACGCACACACACACAGACACAGTCACACACACAGACACAGACGCAGACATACACACAGACACACAGACACACAGACACACAGACTCACAGACACGCAGACACACAGACAAAGAGACACGCAGACACGCAGACACGCAGACACGCAGACACACAGTCACAAAGACACAATGACACACAGTCACACACATACATGGACACACAGATACAAACAGACACAAACGGACACACACAGACACACAAATTCACACACAGACACGCGAGCAGACACGCACACAGACACACACAGACATACACAGACACACACAGACACACACAGACACACACAGACACACACAGACACACACAGACACACACAGACACACACAGACACACACAGACAAACACAGACACACACAGGCACATGCAGACACACACACAGACACACACACACAGACACACACACAGACACACACACACGCAGACACAGACACAGACACACACACAGATACGCACGCAGACACACACACAGACACACAGACATACAGACACACAGACACACACACAGACACACACACAGACACAGGCACACAGACACACAGACACACAGACACACAGACACACAGACACACAGACACACAGACACACAGACACACAGACACACAGACACACAGACACACACAGACACACACAGACACACACAGACACACACAGATACACACAGGCACACACGCACACACACGCAGACACACACACAGACACACAGTAACAGAGACACAAGGACACAGACACACAGACACACACACAGACATACACACAGACACAGACACAGACACGCACGCAGACACGCACGCAGACACACACACAGACACACAGACACACAGACACACCGACAAACAGACACACAGACACACAGACATACAGTCACACAGATACACAAACACACCTGCAGACACAGAAACACACAGACATACACAGACACACAGACATACACACATATACAGACACACAGACATACAGACACGCAGATACAAACAGACACAAACAGACACACACAGACACACGCAGACACACACAGACACACACAGGCTCACAAAGACACACAGATATCCACAGACTCACAAATTCACACACAGACACACACATAGAAACGCACACAGACATGCAAACAGACACACACAGCCGCACACAGCACACACAGGCACACACAGACATACAGACACACAGATACAAACAGACACAAACAGACACACACAGACACACGCAGACACACACAGGCTCACAAAGACACACAGATATACACAGACACACAAATTCACACACAGACACACACATAGAAACGCACACAGACATGCAAACAGACACACACAGCCGCACACAGCACACACAGGCACACACAGATACACACAGACATACACGGACATACACGGACACGCAGAGGCACACGCAGACACACACACAGACACACACACACAGACGCACACACACAGACGCACACACAGACACACACACAGATACTCAGACAGACACTCACACAGACACACCAGACACACACAGCCACACACAGACACACACAGACACACACAGATACACACAGGCACACACGCACACACACGCACACACACACACAGACACACAGACACACACACAGACATACAGACACACA
Source organism: Ephialtes manifestator (assembly GCA_963970395.1). Lineage (NCBI taxonomy): Eukaryota > Metazoa > Arthropoda > Insecta > Hymenoptera > Ichneumonidae > Ephialtes > Ephialtes manifestator. The sequence goes on along the minus strand of OZ019982.1, from coordinate 1,552,992 downwards.
GACACACAGGCACACAGGCACACACGCACACATACCCACAGACACACAGACACACAGACACAGACACAGACACAGACACAGACACAGACACAGACACAGACACAGACACAGACACAGACACACAAACACACAGACATACACGCAGACACATACACAGACACACAGACACACAGGCACACAGGCACACAGGCACACAGGCACACAGACACACAGACACAGTGACAAACAGACACGCAGACACACAGACACAAAGACAAAATGACACACAGTCACACAGATACATGGCCACACAGACACAATGACATACAGTCACACAGATACATAGACACACAGGCACACACAGAAACACACAGACATGCACAGACATACAGACACAAACAGACACAAACAGACACAAACAGACACAAACGGACACACACAGACACACACAGACACACACAGACACACAAATTCATACACAGACACTCACACTGACACAGACAGACACACACAGACACAAACAGACACACAGAGACACACACGGACACACACAGGCACACGCAGACACACACACAGACGCACACACACATACAGACACACACAGAGACAGTCACACAGACACACAGACACACCGAAACAGATACACAGAAACAGACACACACACACACAGAGACACACACAGACACACACACAGACACACACAGACACACAGACACAGACACAGACACGCACGCAGACACGCACGCAGACACACACACAGACACACAGACACACAGACACACCGACACACAGACACACAGACACACAGACATACAGTCACACAGATACACAAACACACCTGCAGATACAGAAACACACAGACATACACAGACACACAGACATACACAGATATACAGACACACAGACATACAGACACGCAGATACAAACAGACACAAACAGACACACACAGACACACGCAGACACACACAGACACACACAGGCTCACAAAGACACACAGATATCCACAGACTCACAAATTCACACACAGACACACACATAGAAACGCACACAGACATGCAAACAGACACACACAGCCGCACACAGCACACACAGGCACACACAGACATATAGACACACAGATACAAACAGACCCAAGCAGACACACACAGACACACGCGGACACACACAGGCTCACAAAGACACACAGATATACACAGACACACAAATTCACACACAGACACACACATAGAAACGCACACAGACATGCAAACAGACACACACAGCCGCACACAGCACACACAGGCACACACAGATACACACAGACATACACGGACATACACGGACACGCAGAGGCACACGCAGACACACACACAGACACACACACACAGACGCACACACAGACACACACACAGATACTCAGACAGACACTCACACAGACACACACAGACACACACAGCCACACACAGACACACACAGACACACACAGACACACACAGATACACACAGGCACACACGCACACACACGCAGACACACACACAGACACACAGACACACACACAGACATACAGACACACAGACACACAGGCACACAGGCACACAGGCACACATACCCACAGACACACAGACACACAGACACAGACACAGACACAGACACAGACACAGACACAGACACAGACACAGACACAGACACACAAACACACAGACATACACGCAGACACATACACAGACACACAGACACACAGGCACACAGGCACACAGGCACACAGGCACACAGACACACAGACACACAGACAAACAGACACGCAGACACACAGACACAAAGACAAAATGACACACAGTCACACAGATACATGGACACACAGACACAATGACATTCAGTCACACAGATACATAGACACACAGGCACACACAGAAACACACAGACATGCACAGACATACAGACACAAACAGTCACAAACAGACACAAACGGACACACACAGACACACACAGACACACACAGACACACAAATTCATACACAGACACTCACACTGACACAGACAGACACACACAGACACAAACAGACACACAGAGACACACACGGACACACACAGGCACACGCAGACACACACACAGACGCACACACACATACAGACACACACAGAGACAGTCACACAGACACACAGACACACAGACACACATACAGACACACAGACGCACATACACACAGACACACAGGCACACAGGCCCACAGACACATAGCCACACACAGAGACACGCACACACACACAGACACAGACGCAGACATACACACAGACACACAGACACAAAGACACACAGACTCACAGACACACAGACACACAGACACACAGACAAACAGACACGCAGACACGCAGACACGCAGACACGCAGACACACAGTCACAAAGACACAATGACACACAGTCACACACATACATGGACAAACAGATACAAACAGACACAAACGGACACACACAGACACACAAATTCACACACAGACACGCGAGCAGACACGCACACAGACACACACAGACATACACAGACACACACAGACACACACAGACACACACAGACACACACAGACACACACAGACACACACAGACACACACAGACAAACACAGACACACACAGGCACATGCAGACACACACACAGACACACACACACAGACACACACACACGCAGACACAGACACAGACACACACACAGAAACGCACGCAGACACACACACAGACACACAGACATACAGACACACAGACACACACACAGACACACACACAGACACAGACACACAGACACACAGACACACAGACACACAGGGACACAGACACACAGACACACAGACACACAGACACACAGACACACAGACACACACAGACACACACAGATACACACAGGCACACACGCACACACACGCAGACACACACACAGACACACAGTAACAGAGACACAAGGACACAGACACACAGACACACACACAGACATACAGACACACAGACACACAGGCACACAGGCACACAGACCCACAGACACAGACACACAGACACACAGACACACAGACACACAGACACACAGACACACACACACACAGACACAGACACAGACACGCACGCAGACACGCACGCAGACACACACACAGACACACAGACACACAGACACACCGACACACAGACACACAGACACACAGACATACAGTCACACAGATACACAAACACACCTGCAGATACAGAAACACACAGACATACACAGACACACAGACATACACAGATATACAGACACACAGACATACAGACACGCAGATACAAACAGACACAAACAGACACACACAGACACACGCAGACACACACAGACACACACAGGCTCACAAAGACACACAGATATCCACAGACTCACAAATTCACACACAGACACACACATAGAAACGCACACAGACATGCAAACAGACACACACAGCCGCACACAGCACACACAGGCACACACAGACATATAGACACACAGATACAAACAGACCCAAGCAGACACACACAGACACACGCGGACACACACAGGCTCACAAAGACACACAGATATACACAGACACACAAATTCACACACAGACACACACATAGAAACGCACACAGACATGCAAACAGACACACACAGCCGCACACAGCACACACAGGCACACACAGATACACACAGACATACACGGACATACACGGACACGCAGAGGCACACGCAGACACACACACAGACACACACACACAGACGCACACACAGACACACACACAGATACTCAGACAGACACTCACACAGACACACACAGACACACACAGCCACACACAGACACACACAGACACACACAGACACACACAGATACACACAGGCACACACGCACACACACGCAGACACACACACAGACACACAGACACACACACAGACATACAGACACACAGACACACAGGCACACAGGCACACAGGCACACATACCCACAGACACACAGACACACAGACACAGACACAGACACAGACACAGACACAGACACAGACACAGACACAGACACAGACACACAAACACACAGACATACACGCAGACACATACACAGACACACAGACACATAGGCACACAGGCACACAGGCACACAGGCACACAGACACACAGACACACAGACAAACAGACACGCAGACACACAGACACAAAGACAAAATGACACACAGTCACACAGATACATGGACACACAGACACAATGACATACAGTCACACAGATACATAGACACACAGGCACACACAGAAACACACAGACATGCACAGACATACAGACACAAACAGTCACAAACAGACACAAACGGACACACACAGACACACACAGACACACACAGACACACACAGACACACAAATTCATACACAGACACTCACACTGACACAGACAGACACACACAGACACAAACAGACACACAGAGACACACACGGACACACACAGGCACACGCAGACACACTCACAGACGCACACACACATACAGACACACACAGAGACAGTCACACAGACACACAGACACACAGACACACATACAGACACACAGACGCACATACACACAGACACACAGGCACACAGGCCCACAGACACATAGCCACACACAGAGACACGCACACACACACAGACACAGACGCAGACATACACACAGACACACAGACACAAAGACACACAGACTCACAGACACACAGACACACAGACACACAGACAAACAGACACGCAGACACGCAGACACGCAGACACGCAGACACACAGTCACAAAGACACAATGACACACAGTCACACACATACATGGACAAACAGATACAAACAGACACAAACGGACACACACAGACACACAAATTCACACACAGACACGCGAGCAGACACGCACACAGACACACACAGACATACACAGACACACACAGACACACACAGACACACACAGACACACACAGACACACACAGACACACACAGACACACACAGACAAACACAGACACACACAGGCACATGCAGACACACACACAGACACACACACACAGACACACACACACGCAGACACAGACACAGACACACACACAGAAACGCACGCAGACACACACACAGACACACAGACATACAGACACACAGACACACACACAGACACACACACAGACACAGACACACAGACACACAGACACACAGGGACACAGACACACAGACACACAGACACACAGACACACAGACACACAGACACACAGACACACACAGACACACACAGATACACACAGGCACACACGCACACACACGCAGACACACACACAGACACACAGTAACAGAGACACAAGGACACAGACACACAGACACACACACAGACATACAGACACACAGACACACAGGCACACAGGCACACAGACCCACAGACACAGACACACAGACACACAGACACACAGACACACAGACACACAGACACACAGACACACAGACACACAGACACACAGACACACAGACACACAGACACACACAGACACACACAGATACACACAGGCACACACGCACACACACGCAGACACACACACAGACACACAGTAACAGAGACACAAGGACACAGACACACAGACACACACACAGACATACAGACACACAGACACACAGGCACACAGGCACACACACAGACATACAGACACACAGACACACAGGCACACAGGCACACAGACCCACAGACACACAGACACACAGACACAGACACACACACAGACACAGACACAGACACAGACACAGACACAGACACAGACACACAAACAGACAGACATACACGCAGACACATACACAGACACACAGACACACATGCACACAGGCACACAGGCACACAGGCACACAGACACACAGACACACAGACAAACAGACACGCAGACACACACACACAAAGACAAAATGACACACAGTCACACAGATACATGGACACACAGACACAATGACATACAGTCACACAGATACATAGACACACAGGCACACACAGAAACACACAGACATGCACAGACATACAGACACAAACAGACACAAACAGACACATACAGACACAAACAGACACAAACGGACACACACAGACACACACAGATACACAAATTCACACACAGACACGCACACTGACACAGACAGACACACACAGACACACAGAGACACACACGGACACACACAGGCACACGCAGACACACGCAGACACACACACAGACGCACACACACATACAGACACACACAGAGACAGTCACACAGACACACAGAAACAGATACACAGAAACAGACACACACACACACAGCGACACACACAGCCACACACACAGACACACACAGAGACACACACACAGACACACACACACACAGACACAGACACAGACACGCACGCAGACACGCACGCAGACACACACACAGACACACAGACACACAGACACACCGACACACAGACACACAGACACACAGACATACAGTCACACAGATACACAAACACACCTGCAGATACAGAAACACACAGACATACACAGACACACAGACATACACAGATATACAGACACACAGACATACAGACACGCAGATACAAACAGACACAAACAGACACACACAGACACACGCAGACACACACAGACACACACAGGCTCACAAAGACACACAGATATCCACAGACTCACAAATTCACACACAGACACACACATAGAAACGCACACAGACATGCAAACAGACACACACAGCCGCACACAGCACACACAGGCACACACAGACATATAGACACACAGATACAAACAGACCCAAGCAGACACACACAGACACACGCGGACACACACAGGCTCACAAAGACACACAGATATACACAGACACACAAATTCACACACAGACACACACATAGAAACGCACACAGACATGCAAACAGACACACACAGCCGCACACAGCACACACAGGCACACACAGATACACACAGACATACACGGACATACACGGACACGCAGAGGCACACGCAGACACACACACAGACACACACACACAGACGCACACACAGACACACACACAGATACTCAGACAGACACTCACACAGACACACACAGACACACACAGCCACACACAGACACACACAGACACACACAGACACACACAGATACACACAGGCACACACGCACACACACGCAGACACACACACAGACACACAGACACACACACAGACATACAGACACACAGACACACAGGCACACAGGCACACAGGCACACATACCCACAGACACACAGACACACAGACACAGACACAGACACAGACACAGACACAGACACAGACACAGACACACAAACACACAGACATACACGCAGACACATACACAGACACACAGACACATAGGCACACAGGCACACAGGCACACAGGCACACAGACACACAGACACACAGACAAACAGACACGCAGACACACAGACACAAAGACAAAATGACACACAGTCACACAGATACATGGACACACAGACACAATGACATACAGTCACACAGATACATAGACACACAGGCACACACAGAAACACACAGACATGCACAGACATACAGACACAAACAGTCACAAACAGACACAAACGGACACACACAGACACACACAGACACACACAGACACACACAGACACACAAATTCATACACAGACACTCACACTGACACAGACAGACACACACAGACACAAACAGACACACAGAGACACACACGGACACACACAGGCACACGCAGACACACACACAGACGCACACACACATACAGACACACACAGAGACAGTCACACAGACACACAGACACACAGACACACATACAGACACACAGACGCACATACACACAGACACACAGGCACACAGGCCCACAGACACATAGCCACACACAGAGACACGCACACACACACAGACACAGACGCAGACATACACACAGACACACAGACACAAAGACACACAGACTCACAGACACACAGACACACAGACACACAGACAAACAGACACGCAGACACGCAGACACGCAGACACGCAGACACACAGTCACAAAGACACAATGACACACAGTCACACACATACATGGACAAACAGATACAAACAGACACAAACGGACACACACAGACACACAAATTCACACACAGACACGCGAGCAGACACGCACACAGACACACACAGACATACACAGACACACACAGACACACACAGACACACACAGACACACACAGACACACACAGACACACACAGACACACACAGACAAACACAGACACACACAGGCACATGCAGACACACACACAGACACACACACACAGACACACACACACGCAGACACAGACACAGACACACACACAGAAACGCACGCAGACACACACACAGACACACAGACATACAGACACACAGACACACACACAGACACACACACAGACACAGACACACAGACACACAGACACACAGACACACAGGGACACAGACACACAGACACACAGACACACAGACACACAGACACACAGACACACAGACACACAGACACACAGACACACACAGACACACACAGATACACACAGGCACACACGCACACACACGCAGACACACACACAGACACACAGTAACAGAGACACAAGGACACAGACACACAGACACACACACAGACATACAGACACACAGACACACAGGCACACAGGCACACAGACCCACAGACACAGACACACAGACACACAGACACACAGACACACAGACACACAGACACACAGACACACAGACACACAGACACACAGACACACAGACACACAGACACACACAGACACACACAGATACACACAGGCACACACGCACACACACGCAGACACACACACAGACACACAGTAACAGAGACACAAGGACACAGACACACAGACACACACACAGACATACAGACACACAGACACACAGGCACACAGGCACACAGACCCACAGACACACAGACACACAGACACAGACACACACACAGACACAGACACAGACACAGACACAGACACAGACACAGACACACAAACAGACAGACATACACGCAGACACATACACAGACACACAGACACACATGCACACAGGCACACAGGCACACAGGCACACAGACACACAGACACACAGACAAACAGACACGCAGACACACACACACAAAGACAAAATGACACACAGTCACACAGATACATGGACACACAGACACAATGACATACAGTCACACAGATACATAGACACACAGGCACACACAGAAACACACAGACATGCACAGACATACAGACACAAACAGACACAAACGGACACACACAGACACACACAGATACACAAATTCACACACAGACACGCACACTGACACAGACAGACACACACAGACACACAGAGACACACACGGACACACACAGGCACACGCAGACACACGCAGACACACACACAGACGCACACACACATACAGACACACACAGAGACAGTCACACAGACACACAGACACACAGAAACAGATACACAGAAACAGACACACACACACACAGCGACACACACAGCCACACACACAGACACACACAGAGACACACACACAGACACACACACACACAGACACAGACACAGACACGCACGCAGACACGCACGCAGACACACACACAGACACACAGACACACAGACACACCGACACACAGACACACAGACACACAGACATACAGTCACACAGATACACAAACACACCTGCAGATACAGAAACACACAGACATACACAGACACACAGACATACACAGATATACAGACACACAGACATACAGACACGCAGATACAAACAGACACAAACAGACACACACAGACACACGCAGACACACACAGACAAACAGACACAAACAGACAAAAACGGACACACACAGACACACACAGACATACAGACACACACACAGACACACACACACACAAACACACAGACACACACACAGATACAGACACAGACACACGCACAGACACACACGCAGACACACATACAGACACACAGACACACAGACACACAGACACAAAGAAACACAGACACACACACACACTCACACAGAGACACACAGACACACACACAGAGACACGCACACAGACACACGCACAGACACACACACCGACACAGACACAAACACACACACAGACGCACACACAGACACACACACAGACACTCACACAGAAACTCACACAGACACACACAGACACACACAGACACACACAGACACACACAGACACACACAACACAGACACAGACACAGACACAGACACAGACATAGACACAGACACAGACACAGACACAGACACAGACACAGACACAGACACAGACACAGACACAGACACAGACACAGACGCAGACACAGACACACACAGACACAGACACAGTCACAGACACACACACAGACACACACAGACACACACAACACAGACACAGACACAGACACAGACACAGACACAGACACAGACACAGACACAGACACAGACACAGACACAGACACAGACACAGACACAGACACAGACACAGACACAGACACAGACACAGACACAGACACAGACACAGACACAGACACAGACACAGACACAGACACAGACACAGACACAGACACAGACACAGACACAGACACATACACATACACAGACACAGACACAGACACAGACACAGACACAGACACAGACACAGACACAGACACAGACACAGACACACACAGACACACACAGACCCACAGACACACAGAAACATAGACTCACAGTCACACAGACACACAGACACACAGACACACAGACATACAGTCACACAGACACACACACAGACACACACGCCGAGACACTCACACAGACACACACACGAACAGACACATACACAGACACAAACACAGACACATACACAGACACACACGCAGACACACACAGACCCACAGACACACACGCAGACACACACAGACCCACGGACACACAGAAATATAGACTCACAGTCACACAGACACACAGACACACAGACACACAGACATACAGTCACACAGACACACTTGCAGACACAGAAACACACAGGCATACAGACACAAACAGACACAAACAGACACAAACGGACACACACAGACACACGCAGACACACAGACATACACAGACATACAAAGACACACAGACACGACACAGACACACAGACACACAGACACACAGACACACATGCACACAGACACAGAGACACACAGACATACACAGACATACAGACACACAGACACAAACAGACAGAAACAGACACAAACGGACACACGCAGACACACACAGACATACACAGTCACACACAGGCTCACACAGAAACACACTGACATACACAGATATACAGAGACACACAGAGACACACACAAATTCACACACAGATATACACAGACACACAGAGACACACACAAATTCACACACAGACACACACACAGATATACACAGACACACAGAGACACACACAGATAAACACAGACATACACGGACACACACAGACACACATACACACAGACAGACACACAGACACACACACACAGACGCACACACAGACACACACAGACACTCGCACAGACACTCACACAGACACACACAGGCACACAGAAACACACACAAATTCACACACAGACACACACACAGATATACACAGACACACAGAGACACACACAAATTCACACACAGACACACACACAGAAACGCACACAGACATGCAAACAGACAGACACAGCCACACACAGACACACACATAAACACAGACATACACGGACACACACAGACACACACACACACAGACACACACACACAGACGCACACACAGACACACACAGACACTCACACAGACACACACACAGGCACACAGAAACAGATACACACATACACACAGACACACACACAGAGACACAGGTACAGACACACACGCAGACACACACACAGACGGAAAGACACACTGACACACAGACACACAGAAACACAGACACACAGACACTCACAGACACACAGACACACAGGCACACAGACACACAGAGACACAGACACACAGACAAACAGACACGAAGACACGCAGACACGCAGACACGCAGACAGGCAGACACGCAGGCACACAGACACACAGACACATAGACACACAGACACACAGACCCACAGGCACCCAGACACACAGACACACAGACCCACAGGCACCCAGACACACAGACACACAGAAAATACACACACAAACACGCAGACACGCAGACACGCAGACACGCAGACACACAGACACGCAGACACGCAGCCACGCAGACACACGGACACACAGTCACAATGACACACAGTCACACAGATACACAGATACACAGATACACAGACACACAGAGACACACAGACACACACAGACACACACAGACACACACAGACACACACAGATACACACAAACACACACAGCCACACACAGACACACACAGACACACACAGACACACACACACACACACACACACGCAGACACACACAGACACACAAAAATTCACACACAGACATACACACGCACACAGACACGCACACAGATACACACAGACACACACAGTCACACACAGACACACACGCACACGCACACAGACACACACAGGCACACACGTACACACACAGGAACACGCAAACACACACACAGGCACACGCACAGACACACAGACCCACAGACACAAAGAAACATAGACACACAGACACACAGACACACAGACACACAGACACACAGACACACAGACACACAGACACACAGACACACAGACACACAGACACACAGACACACAGACACACAGACACACAGACACACAGACACACATACACACAGACACACAGACACACAGACACACACACAGGCACACACACAGACACACAGACCCACAGACACACAGAAACATAGACACACAGTCACACAGACACAGAGACACACAGACATACAGACACACAGACACACAGACACACAGACACACAGACACACAGACACACAGACACACAGACGTACAGTCATACAGTCACACAGATATACAGGCACGCAGGCAGACACAGAAACACACAGACATACACAGACATACAGACACACATACACAAACAGACCCAGACATAGAGACACACAGACACTAACAGACACAAACAGACAAAAACGGACACACACAGACACACGCAGACACACCCAGACATACAGACACACACACAGACACACGCAGACACACCCAGACATACAGACACACACACAGACACACCCAGACAGACACACAGACACACAGACACACACTCATAACCACACAGACACAGACACATACACAGACACACACACAGACACATACGCAGAGACACACAGAAACACAGACACACAGACACACAGACACACAGAAACACAGACACACTTGCAGATACAGAAACACACAGACATACACAGACATACACAGACACACAGACACGACACAGATACACACAGACACACACAGACGCACACAGTCACACACAGACACACACAGACACACACAGGCTCACACAGAGGCACTCAGACATACACAGATATACACAGACACACAGAGACACACACAAATTCACACACAGAGACACACACAAATTCACACACATACACACACACAGACATGCAAACAGACACAGACAGCCACACACAGACACACACAGACACACACAGATACACACAGACAT